>JAQFXP010000320.1:0-33704 GCA_034693685.1 Belba bartosi | reverse complement strand
ATTAGTATTAATTTATATAAAGTTTAAAAATAATATTTTTTATATTAAATAATTTAAATTTTAATAAATAAATGTTAAAAATATTTTTACTAATAATATATCTAAAAGTTTTATATACCAACAAAACTATTAATTTTTGTGCAAACAATTTTTTTGTAATTAGATCTTTTAATTGAAAATAACATTGATTAAAAAACAATTGAAATTTTATTAAAAATTATAATTTTTTGACACAATTTCAATTTGGTGCAAAAATTAATTTCAAAACTATTCAAAACTTTTAAATTCAAACTACAGTCAACTATGGGTTTTAGACCTGTGGTCGGGACCGAAAATTTGGAAATAAAATTAAGATATAATTTACATTGGGATTAGAGTTGGGATTGAAAATTGAGGGATAATTTTCAGAGAAGGACAGAACTCATAAAGTCCTAAACCCATAGTTGACTTTAATCCAAAACTTAATTGAAAAACTAGTCTTAAAATCAAAGAGTAAAACAAATTATAGAAAACAGTAAATAGTAATCAATTTTATAAAACCAGAAAATGCCAACAAATGAGGAAAAGCCATCTCAAGACACGCCATCTTCTCAGAGTATACCTCCTTTTCTGGATACACCTCCGCTCGAAAAAATAGCGGAAAAGACGCCTACATTGGCGACACCAAAAAGTAAAAAGCCTTTAGAAAAACAGAAGACACCGACCAATACATTGACTAGGTCCATCTAATAATAATAATAAATTTTAGATCATTAAAAAGTGTCAAATATTTATTTTTATTATTAATACACCTAGGCACAAATTAAGACTTAAAGTAAATCAAGTTTCTTTTAAGGGGAAAAGCAAACGCATTTTCATTATTAACAAATTATGATAAACTCATAAAATAGGCTAAAAATATAGATTAACTCTAGACTTATTTAAATAATATAAAAAATATCTCATTAATTTGATTAAATAACAAATTATATGAACAACCGTTTTCTGCTTCTCATACACACAACTCATCCGTAAATTTTTTATAACAAAAACTTTTATTTATAATATTTAAAGACATTTTATACGTGTTTTTGCCAAAAGCTATTTAACGTAATAAGCAAACAGTTGATTCAAATACAAAATGAATTTCAAATATTTTTCATCCATAGATGACTTGTTGTATGAGAACCGAATGTCTGGAAGCAATTGCAAGCAATGTTTCCAATATTAATAGTTTAAATGCTAAAAGTCTTCTGTTTTTGTTATAACTTTTGATATAATTTTAATTCATTAAGTTTTTGAATAAGAATTTCTTACATTAAATATAAAACAAATTTCTGTGAGCGCTAATTGATTAAGAAATTGTAAAATTGAAACAAAATTTTTAAATAAAAGAAGATTTTAAAATTTACATTATATTCGTACAGTATTTTATAGTTACATTATATTCTTTGAAAACAAATTTTTGTTTTATTTTCATTTGATTCTTGTGCTAATATTTTTGAGTTATATATCTTTCATAATTCTATTATTCTTATTATAATATTTAAAATATAATAATATTTATAAAAATTTTAATAATTAGATAATTAGTTTAATTATACAATAACTTTACTAAAAAATATTAATTAATAAAACATATAATTAGATATGAAAACAAATTTTTAGATTTGTATAATTTAGAACATACAAACAGTTGAGTTTAAAATTTAAATTAATCAATTAAAATATGCAAACTAACAAATTTATTTTAATTACAAATTTTTTAAATTACCAATTTTTTGTTTAGTTTCCGAAGTCTTTAACTCTACATTTTAAAAGTTCAAGGTAATGTATTTTTTAAGTTGCATATCACCTTTGATTTAATATTATTACAATTTTATTATATATAATTTAAATTAAAAAATTTTTATAATAAAAATTTTATATATTTTTGGCAAATTTTAAATTTAAAAAATAAATATCTCTTTTATTAATAACAACTTGCTAAAAAATGTATTCAAAAATAATTTTTTAGAAAAAAAGTTTAACAAAAAATTAATTATTCAAATGTATTGCGAATCATATGTTCAGAACAGAGAAAAAACATTACAAATGCAATGAAATAATTAATTTCTAGAGAAGTCTCTATGGAATCAACTGTTTGTCTGAGTTTGACATAACATTCAGTTCAAGTCTTGTGACCAAAACATATCATTAAATAATATTATCTCGAAATTAGTGTTAAGAAAATGGAACGAAGGAATAGGTAGAGCAATGAACATCGCACAGGGAGAGAGCACGGGGAGCAAGCAAATAGAGAGATAGGGATGGAGATAGAGGTATAGTCGGATATAATTAATGTGTTGTTATTTTACAATTTGGATTTCAGCGAAATATCCAATTCCTGAAAAGCACTGAATGTAGTGTCAGTGCTGGCCGGTATACTACCGGTGCTGTACTTGTTCTAATGCAATATTCTTGTTTTAATGCTCGCTTTAAATAATAAATATCTAAAACTCGAGATCAGGTGTAGACCCAAGTAGTACACCAGCGCTCAGGCATCTAATGCTCTCATCCTTTTAGGCGCTGAAGATATGGAACGGATTTTACTACAAAACATAATATAAACTAAAGTTCTAGTATTTTATTTATTCTTTTTTTATACTTCAAACTCTATTTATAAGTAATTGTGTTCTACACTATGTATGAGCGTATGAGTGAACCGGAAGACAAATTGTCTGAAATTTATTTTTTATTCGCATTTATCTCTATTCGTCGACTAATAGACTTTAATTGTTTGAATACAAAAGACTTGATCTCATGTTTATCTCTTGGTTTTCTAAAATGTTTTGTTTGTTTTTTGGTTAATTTGAAATTATTTTGTTTAGCTATAATAGTGAACTTCTTTAAAGGTCAGATGTTATTACCGGTAGTTTTAAAGATACAACAATTTAAAATTATTAGATTTACATTAAGCCTTAATTCGTATCTAATGTGTATTAATGACAAAAATAAATATTTTTACTGTTTTAATGCCTTAAAATTTATTATAATCAGGGATTGTAAAGGGGTTCAGCCAAAAATCTCCCTGATTTTGAAAATTAGAATTTATTCCTCCTAGCATTTGGTCGCGAAAAGATACTCCCTCGACTTTTTATTAGCACCCAAAGGCAGCCGGCAAATTTGTTGACCAAAATTAGTAAATTTTTCCGAAATTTAGTTTAAATCCAGTTAAATTAAGCAGACTTTTATCATGAATATATGGTTTTTTGAGTCTTTAGAAAAATCCCTTCCCTGATCCCCCCCCCCTGGATCCGACTACCTTCTCAATTCCTGATTATAATAATTATTAATAAATTTAACTATCTTATATAAATATTACTATCAATTAAAATTCAATAAAATTTGTAGACAATAAAATATAATATATGTGAGACTCAAAGACAAGTTTTGCATCCCTGGCCGGTCAGACCAAATAATTCTGCAAATTTAGTAAAAATCTAAATCTATTATTTGTAAATTATTTCACAAACATTTTTTAGATTAATTTAAATATATTTTTTATTATTTTAAAATTAATTTTATTTAATAGAGTTAATTTAAAAGTAGAAAGACAAAAAACAAAAAAGAATTTTTGCGCAAAAAGCTATTTTTTAACAAAGCTTTAATCAATCAAAACTCGGAAATATATAAATTAAGAGAAGAGAAGCGAGAAATTTGATTTCACTCAATAGTGCGGTTGAGTTGAGTATATAATAACATATTATATAAGTTATATAAAAATTTTTACAATCAATTATTTTATTGACAGATTATCAATAAACAACAACAAAAAATAATCAAGATTTATCCAGACAAATTATACTTTATAGCAAAAATTCAAACAAAAAATAAATTTTAGAAAAAAATTATACAAAAAGTTAATGTATAATCGAAAATAAAGCAAAAACAGTATTTTTTCTTGCTACAATGTAACTTACACCACCTTAAAACAACATATTTAAACAGGGATATTTATTTATTAACTAAACAAATAGAGAATAATTAAATTGGAATAAAATAAAAGAACAAAATAGCAGGATACAATATTAATTTATATATTTCAATGTATTAATTGAATAAACAATTTTGCAATTATTCAAACAAGAAATAAAAACTTTATATTTATTCAAAAGTATTAATTTAACAAATTAATCATACAATTCTAACATAATAAATTAATAAAAATAAGTTTTCCAGCTAAATAATCATGCAACAATAATCATTAAAAATAAAGCAATAAATATAGAGAATATTCAGTAGAATCGCTGATTTAATGTATATACGCGTAATATATGACTCGAAAAATGCGAAATGTATTGAATCCCTATCGTCTCGAAGTGAGTTGAGTTACCCATAGAGGCAGTCGACTCGAGGGCATTCAGTTTCGCACAGAGCTATCACTCGTATAACTAGTGGCGCGTTGTTTGTGAACAGCAAACAGTCAATGGGAACGAGAGAGCAGACATGCGTTGAGGAGTGAGAGAGAGAGAGAGAAAGAGAGAATAGAGGAGAGGAATGATCGGTATATTCAGTCGAAGTCTAGTGTATTCAGTATTGGTAAGCGTTGGTGCAGTTTATGCAAGTAATTCGCATTCGCTCTCTCTATCTCTCACTCTCTCACTCGCTTTGGCTCGAATGGTATGGCATAGAGACCCGGCTTTACATTCAATACTATCATTGGATTTCCATTTAATGCACTTATAATATATATCACAGTTTTGTTGTTTTACCGAATAGTAAAACATCTCTTCTTTCGGATTTGACTACACTTTCTCTCTCACTCTTGGATTGACATTTAAATTATCGTTTCGTCAATATATTGCACACAAATAGTTCGGTTCAACACATCTATTGCTCTCAACTTTTTAATCACATTTTTCCTGTACTCTAGTTATTCTCATTTCATATATTCTCAACACATAATTCAACACTAATTCTCAACATTTGTTTCTTTTATTGCTAAAAGTGAAAAGTTCTGTAAAACTCATCAAAAAATCTTAAACTTTGAAAAACGGATTAAAAACTTTTTTTCACACTTACTCTCAATTTGTTCTCATTTGGATTGTCTGACAATTCTATCGGAATTTTATGCTATAATACATCGACCGAAAGCAACAGAAGAATTATTAAGAATAATATCTCCGAAAATGTATTTCCATCAGATAATTGTGTTATTGTTGTTATCGGCAAATAATTTATGTCTTGTGGGATGTGTCGGTTCATCACCTCATTCCCGATCACCTGCCAGTGCCAGCTCTGACGGCTTTGATACGGAATTCGACGGTAAGTGAACTGAAGTGATCGAAAAAAATTCCTATTTTTATGCAAAAAACGCGAAATTTCTTAAAAAATGATAAACTTATCAATCAGTTATTCATCTCTCGTCTGTTAACAATAATATTCTGTAAATTATTATTCATATTCTATGAACCGAAGTATAAGTATAAAAAAATTCTTTTTTTTTGGCGAAAAAAATCAATTCTTTTGCTAAACTCTTATCTGAAATAACCTAAAAAATGCGAACAAAAAAGTTTTTCTTTTTTACATTTTTTTATGAATATTCTTCAGTGAAAAATATTTGCCTCTTTATATACATATAGATTTTTTACCTGAATTTAATGTTTTTGCAGTTTTTTTTTCAACACTTGGTGTTTATGTTGAAAAAAAGTACAATTTTTTTGGCGACTGACTATTCATTACTGAGTTTTTCCGCTTTTGTTCTTTGATTTAAAATAAGTTTGAATTTGTTTTTAAAAACGCTGACTAACTATATGTCGGGTGCTTTTTGCACAGAGATACAGTGTGTTCGGATGTTCAACCGACTACTTGTGCGATAAACTCAAGAAAATAGAGTCATTCGCAATGATTGCGAAGATTTTCTATGTCTATAGTTAGACGACAGTAGAAGACGTCTGTAGTGATCGATATTGTCAACAAATTAATATCAATTTTTCTGAGTTTCACTCTTTCTCTTTATTTCTATCCTTTATTTTCCTCTTTTTCTTCTTTATATATATTCTTCTTGTGTTTCACATCTCTGCCCAAACATTATATATAAAATTCTAACTCTTCTCTTCACTAACTCTACCCAATCCTTGTGTTCATACAATTTGTAAGATAACTGGTTTTTGTTGAGAATTTTCGCCAATTTATGTGTCATTTCAAGTTTCAAATTTTTTTCATTCTTTTACTATTTTTTTATTTTTCAGTTTTTATCTCTGATTAGCACACATTAGATGTTTGACAAAAATATAAATTGAAAAATATTTTTTGAATTGAATTTTTTTGAGTCTCGTCTTTAGCATTGTTTATACAATTCATTGTTAATAAACTTCTCTTTCATATATAGTTTGAAAATTGAGTTATTATAATATGGTTTGAAATTTTGATCAAATGTTGAGTTAATTGTTTTTCATTGATTTGTTTCATAATTTTCTAATCTATTATCTGATGAATGGGATTGCAATTGAAAGAGCAATTGATTTTTTTGGTTTCGGATTATTTTTTTTTAATATAAAACTTATTTTTCATACACACAATACAAAATGGTTTTGAGTATTTGGACACAAAAATCTAAAATATATATTAAATGTCACAAAAATTTGCCAAAATATCAAAGTCGAGAGAAAAAACGTAGAGTTATATTGAATGACATCATTGTATTCCAGTGTGAGATGACATCAATTCTTCTCAATATCTTTCTTCAGCGATATCTTTCTGTTTAAACACTCATCCGATTCCCTATTCCTCGCCACTAGTTCTCCATCTCTTTCGGCCCCAATTTTGCCGATTATTACACATAAGTGCAGTAAAAAGTATATTCTAAGCGTGAAATAAAATTTTCGAAATAAACTTTTTTGATCTTATTTTCCAGTGAAAAAAATCATTACAAATCAAAATCATCGATAAATCTTTTGATACTATTTTTATTTTTCTTATTTTCTTTTATTTTTTGTTGAGATCTGTATGTTGAGAGAGCAGGAGAGAGAGAGAGAGAGAGAGAGAGAGAGAGAGAGAGAGAGAGAGAGATAGAGAGCAGGGGAGAGAGAGCAGGAGAGAGGGAGTGGGCGTGAGAGGAGGAGAGAGGGAAAGAGAGCAGAGATGTGGAGATGTGAAGCAAAATAGAGATCAATAACTGTTAGACTCAAAAACGAGTCAATCCCTTATTAATGGCTAACTTTGCGTTATATTGTTTGAGAACTAAAGGAATTTCTAGTTTTTTATTATATTCCATAGCCTTTAAAAAATTTCGTTTTGAGTTTTCAGTTGAGTTCATAACACAATTCTTTTCGTCTCTTTTCACACATTTTCTGATTTTTCTTTTATCACTCATTTCCTTACAGTTCACATCTCACTGTCCTCTCTCTCAACTCATTCTTTTATTGGATATATAATATAATTTTTATTCATTTTTTCTACTGTTTTCTCTATATATTTTGTAATACAATTCAATACAATTCTGTTGATATATTACATTCTTATTCTATTATACGATTAAGTCCAGTGCGAAAAAACAGCCAGTGCTAGTCAGGCCTGGTGTTGTTCTGCAGTCGCCTATAGAAAAATGTATTCAATTACTAATTTTTTCTTTTCTACACTTTTCTTATATACACAAACACGAAAAAATATTTCATATCTCGAGAGCAAAGTTTTCCGTAAATGCAGTTTTACTTTATTTCTGTCGATAACACAAAAAACTGAATTAAATATTCAATCATAATATGAGACACTTTTACAATGTCTAATGTCTTTAGCGATTCTCCGGTGAAAAAGTACACCAAAAATAGGAGAAGACATTGAGAATAGAGAGACAAAAGTATTGCCATTAGTAGACAATTGTTTTGTTGAGGCAATGACTTATATTAATAGTTTTTGTGCAATATATTGAATAACTAGAAAAATTCATTAACATATCATATCGTATATAAGTTAGTCCACACACAACACACACAAGATATTCGTTTTGTGTTTGCGCTTCCAATCCATTCATTTAGTTTTCAGACATATTTCCATTCATTTTCTTCTTTTATATCACAACAAAATAACAAAAATTTTTGTCTATTTTTTCTTTTGCAATCTTTATGTGCAGTTCATCAATCTTTGGGATAGCCAATAGAGCTTTGCCCCAGGTACTCTTAGATTACTTTTACTATATAATGTTTATTTTAACATTTTAAATAATTTAGCAAGTTGATATTTTGCTAATAGTAAGTAAGTACTTTAATAATTCTTTTTAATTACTTACAAGTAAATTTTTCAAATATTTAATATTTTATTTAATAGATTTGCTTATTTTATTATGCTTGGTCATCTTTGCTAAAGTTTATTTTATTTATTTATTGTTTTGGTTAAAATATTTACATTTGTACTAAAAAAGTAATTTAATATTTTTGGAAGATCGTGATTTGTAAACGAATTATTAACAATCTAATTTATTATTTTTGCAAAAGTTGCACTGCTTAAATAGTTTAACAAATGTAAAGTATCATAAATTTAAAATTTTCTACTTTTTTGAATGCATATATTATTCAATATTTTATTTTGAATATAACTAAATTATTTTAAAATCTGAATTTTATAGATAAGACGACAAAAAAATATCTGAGTTATTAAAACTATTTAAATTTTTTTAATTAGTTAAAATTTAATAAGTAAAATTTTCAATAATTTTGTTTAACGTTTACATTTTTATCTAAATCAAATAAAACTAAAAATGTAAATAATATTTTATTAATTTGAAAACAAACAAGACAAATATTTTACAAGCTTGCACAATTAAATTATTTAATAAAATATTACGCAAATAATTAAATTAAATCAACTTTAACCAATCTACTAACGAGAAATTAATCATACAAAAAATATATTTAATTTACAAAAACCACAAACTCAATTAATTTGTCCAGTATAAATTAATAGAGAAATGTACAATATTGTTTGACAAAATACAGTATTAAAGGAAAAGACAAAAAAAAGAGTAATGTTAGTTAGAAACTGTGCAATGCCAACTGAAAAATGGTTGTCATATAATTTAATAAGCAATGATATTATGGTCAGTCTATGTGTGTGTCTTCAATCATAAGAAATAACATCCACTGTATATACAATATAAATAACACTAAAGTTTAGTATCGAATAGTTTTTGGAGAGAGAATGGGATCGAAAAATATTTGTTGGCAGAGGAAGGAAATGAATACATATATACGTATAATAGTGTTCGAAGAATAATATCCACATATTTCTGGCTTCGCGTGTACTCAATGTGTACAGAATGTGCCGATTCTCGACTCGATCTCTCTCTCTCTCTGTGTATGTGTGTGTGTAATCATATTCAGTCTTATGTCCAAAAAAATCTATTTCTGTATATTCTGTACGCGATTTACGTGTGTTTTGCTGTTCGGGTGTTGTGTTTGTTCACCAAATTGTGTCTTCGATTCATGTTTTTTGATTCGACTCTTCTGTTCACAAAAAACTCTTCGAACTCTCGAACAGCGATTCCGTATCGATAGCCATATATTAGTTTGTTTTTGCATCTGAAAACACAACCATTTATTTATATATGCAATACATTTGATGACATTTGTCGTATCTATTCTCTTCTTATTGATGGCTATTATTTTTGGATTCTTCTTCATCTTCTTTATAAATCTGCGTATATTTCAAGCAATAAATTTCACTCATCTCTGAAAATAGAGAAAAAGAATGCATAAAAATAAGTACAAAATAACATATTCTGTATATGGATTTGAAATAATATTTTTTTACGTTGAAGTAAATCTATGCTTTTTTAATACAAATATTTTTGTTATAAAAAATTTATTTCAACAAAAAATGAGATTAGAAATGAATAATAGATTGAATGAATGAATATTTACTTTAATATTGTATTAATGTTTAGAATATAATGTTATTTAAACTAAAAAATAATTAACTTTTCTCTAAAGAATATCTAAGTATCTAATTGTGCGAAAACAAGAGAATAAAATAGGAATTAGGGTCAAAGACAAACTGACAAATCACACCAAAAAATCCAAATAATAAAATATATATTAAGAGACTTTGTATTGTTATTCGCAATACGAGTATATTCTTAACTAAGAATAAAATATTTAAAACAAGAGATTTATTGTTAGAAAACTGAATGAGAGAACTGTAAAAGACATTTGTTATACAAATACAAGACTCGAGTATAAGTGCTAAGACTATAATAGATATTATAGTTTATAACTCTTTTGCTAAGAAAAATTGATTATTTAAAAGAAGTCTAAATTTTCGTATACTTTCGCTGATATTTTATACTGTATTTAATTTATCGCATCATTTTTCAATTGAAAAAACAATTTTTCTTGTTTTCAATCTCCAAAGACAAGACACAATAGAATTGCAAAGCAAACAGTTTTGTCTCAATTGTTATCGTATTAGAAGTTTGCGAAATTGAAAATCTAATTTCGATTTCGAAAAATTATTTAATAATGTTTTGATGGAATAAATTCGAAATTTTTAATATTGTTTTTACGGACTAATCAATAAAAATGACTTATTTTTCTTTTCGAAAAATAATAGCCTAGTTCATATGGGTATATGCGTTTCAATTTGTTCTTGGCAATATGTTTTTTAATTAAATATTAAAACAAACTTTTAAAACAAAAATTTTAAAGCGACAACATTTTTTATTCCCAATACTCTTTAATTGCATCTCTTTTATAATCTGCCGTTGATTTTGATGTTTATATAGCATTAAAGCGAAAAATAATTTAATGTTCAGTTCATTCTTGAATTAATCGCTTCTCTCTCTCTCTCTCTCTCTCCCCTGCTCTCCATCTCTCTTCTGCTCTCTCTCTCTCTCCCCTGCTCTCATTCTCTCTCCTGCTCTCTCTCTCTCTCTCTCTCTCTCTCTCTCTCTCTCTCTTCTGCTCTCTCTCACTCCTCAACTAAATAAACAAGTGAAAAGAAGACTTTTGCATAAAATATGAATAAAGAGCCGAAATATTATTATTGTCATTTTGAATAATATGTACGAATCGTAATAATTTTTGAGTTTAAATAGAAAAATATTTTAAGCAATTAATCTAAAGATAGTTGTGTTTAAACCATTGTATTATATATTATATGTATTATATTTCTCTCTAAGCAAGAGAGAGAGAGAGAGAGGAAGAGAGGAGAGAGAGAGAGAGAGAGAGAGAGAGAGAGAGAGAGAGAGAGAGAGAGCAGAGGCACAGGAAGATTTATTGAAGTAATGATTTATAATAGAGATATAAAGCAAAAAAAATTATGCCCAGAGTTTACAAAAATTTTTGAACTATAACACAAAATCCGTTTTTTGCTTAATTTCTTTTACATTTCCGTTCGTTATCTTTCGAAATATGTGGTAATAGTGGCTGAGATTGAGCTCCGAATACAATACCAAACGAATATCATATCCAGAGCAGCGAAAAGCTGTTGTAATCGTTTTATTTCTATATTTTCATTTTCCTAATGATAGAACCAATTTTGCTCTAAGCGTCGGTCGACTCCCAACTGAGCGGTCATTGTATTTGCGATCAATTCATATAAAATATACGATTTTTTTATTGTCTAGTTTTCACCTAAAATAAAGAAAAAGTTTGCAATCAATGAACTTTAGAACAATTTGCTATAAATTTTGTTGTTTTACTCTAATCCATGCATTTAATACATGACTTGATAGCAATGATTTTTTATTTCATTTATTAAGCAAATGCTACAAAACAGCTGCAAATTCTTTATTCAAATTCTATACCATAATTCTTATTTTCATTTATTTGCAGTTTTTATCGTCTTTTTTCTCTACATTTTTATTATAATTATATTTATAATTTATTATATGATTATATAAAAAAGAGCAAAAAAATTCTTATAATTCTCTTCTAATAAATTAATTTTCTCGACTCTTGTACACACTTTATAAAAGTTTTTTTAATGCAGAGAATATACGAAATATTCACTTTTTACAACATTATAATCGATACTATCTGTTCTATACTGGAAGTGGAGCACAATTTTCTATTTCTAAATATATTGTTTATTACAAAACAAAACTATCATTTATTATATGGAATATCAGACAAAAATTACTTAATATGATTGGATGAGTAGAGGAATTGCTAAGTAGAGAAAAGTGTGAGAATTAAGTGAATAATGAAAAACAAAGTTGTATTTTGTATATCCGAAACACTAGTCAATCGATTTGATCACTGAAAACGTGTTAACAATTTAAGTGCAATAAAAAACATTAGTCTCACTACAAATTCGACGCAACATAACTGTTCCCTATTTTAAAGGACAGTTAGTTTGTGTTTGAGTTGATTAAACAAATGTCTTCATTCGTCGACTACTCAACTCATTGAGTCATTCACTCATTTACAGTCTCTTTTGCAAACTCTCGAAACTGAATATATATTAGTCGTTGCCATCAGTGAGTGTAACATATCTTTCACTCACTTTCCCTCTGCTCTCAAAACCATGTCTTTTATTGAAGTCTATTAAGAAACTGAATGTTAGAATCGAAAAGTCTCAGCACTTCTCAACTCCACTACAGCCGACTAACTAAGTGAGTCAAGTGATTGGCACAACAGCTCTACCATTGGCACTACCATTGGTTTTACTATTGTTTGATTAATAACCGTTAGTTTGTCAGTCAGGCCAACACACTATTCGATAGTTAGATCTCTTTTCTCCCCCATTACCCCTTTTCTTACTCCTCTCTCTCTTTCTCCCTCCCTCTTCTCGCTCTCCTTCTGACCCTTTTCTTCTGGCCCTCTCTGACCACACATCACATCTCTATTACAATTCGGATAATCAATAAATCAAATTGTGAGGAAAAGAGTGTAAGAAAAAAGTTGGCATGTTCCTAATTTAACTCTTATTCTAATCTCTATTTCACTTCCTCGCCATCACTCAGCCATTCACTTCATCACTACTTTATTATTTCAATACAAGAATAAAGTAATTATTGTCGAAATTATTATTCCCATTCAAACCGATTCAGTGTTTGGTTTTAGCACTTCTTGTGCCAAATCTCTAACCGAGCTCTCCATTCATACACTCAAACCATTCATTTATTTGCTGTTTCTCTTCATTTAATTTCAAATCGTTTTGATAATGAGTTGATTCTCTTATTTTAGCTCTCGTTTTGACAATTGATTATTTGCTGTTTGTTCTCATCAATAGCTCAACTAAAACACATTACATAAAACAGAATCTATTTTATGCTTCTCTACCAGAGCTCTGTTTTATTGAAATTGAGTTTTTTGTTTGAGTTTGAGTTTGAATTCATTTTTGAATTTATTTTCATTAAATTATTTTATCATTAAGTCGGCTGAAAAAAGCGGATATTTAGTTGTCTTTTAGAAAATAATTACATATAATTAATATAGTATTAAAAAAAAAGACTTAATTAGTATAATTAGATTTAAGCCAACATTTGTTTATTTAATTTCATTTGTTTAAACTTTTATTTCGATTTAAATGTCGTTTTATTTGCCAAATGTTTGCGCAAAACATTATAGTCGAAGACATTATCCAATTTGTATTCAGACTAATTCGGTTTAAATATTATATTCTTTTATTTCCCTTTAAGTAAAAACTAAACTAACTTTTAAATTCATTTTTGGTTTATAAGTATAATTGAATTATAAGTATAAAAACAAAAATAAAATTATAATAGATTTTTAAATAATATATTACTAAAACAATAGCTCTAATTGTTAAAAGAATCGGAATTTGCTATTAATGTTAAAATTTATTTTTAGAAGAATTTAAATAAAGATTTACAGATAATTGCTGGAGCATGATGCAAAAATAGAAATACTCATCAGTACTTTTTACTATGTTATACTTTTGTAGAAAATTAACTTTTAATTTACTCAAAAATTTATATATTATTAATTTTTAGATAAATTAAAAAACATTTAAAATAAACATGGTTCTAGTAACAAATTTAGATTATTAGTTTTTAAAACTTACTGGCAAAAACGAATTGTACAAAATTGCCATAAAAATATATTAAATTTAATCAAGTTAATTTTAAAAATATTGCTTTGATAAACTCGTTATATTAAAAAGAAGTTGCCTGGCTATCCCCAAATATAGCGGTACTGATGATGTGATGCTGTGATGCATAGCTATGACACTATCAATACATATCTATCAGTCAGTGCCTCCGAAACACAATCTCTTTCTTCTGACTCGTATTTGCACTCATTTGTGATTCACTGCAACTAATTATAATTGTATTCTCTGTTTGTGTTCGCATTAGAAATAATCTATTATTTGATACAAGTCTACGACAAAACGAGAAACTAATGTCTTATTGAGTTTGTCTTCTTCTGTCTCTACAAACTTTACTCAACAAATATTAAATTACTTTTAGATACTCTATGTCTAAAAACGTGTAAAAATAGTATGTCTAAAAATATGCTAGTCAAAATTTTTTATCAATTTTTTATTTATTATTATTATTTTGTAAATTATAAAAATATTTTCTTGAATAATATATCTATTATTAAATAATTATTAATTTGATAATTATTAAAAATAAATTATATTTTAGTTTATATACATTAAAAAAGTAACTAAACTTTAGCTAACTCTTAGATTTAGCAAAATTGTCCTCATCGCTAACACCCAATAGTATTGTCAACTTTATTCACAAATAGATTTTTTTCTAATGTAAATGATTAGAAAAAACCTAAAAACAAATTAAACAATAGTTAGAATATAGTTAAAGGATATGATTTTTTTCAACTTATTTATTCTCATTCTCTAACTATTTTGCTCTTACTATCCGTACTCTAATCGGATTTAAAAGTAATTCTTTATTTCTTTTACGTCTTTTATTCCTTTAGTTTAAAACTATTTTTTTCTTTTGTGATATCATTAGAAACTTTTTCTTTCCGTTTAGACCTTTTACTCGATCTGTTCTAATAGTTTTTAAAACTTAATGACATTTTTGTTTTTTTCATTTTATGTGTCATTTAGACGCAGAGAAAAAATTTATTTCAATTTAGGAACAAATTCCGTAAAATTTATTTTCATTTAACTTTAGGTTTTTTTTTTGATAAATAATAATAATGCGATTAATTTAATCCGATTTTCTGTCTCCGGATTTAAATTACTATAATTCGATATTATTTTTCATTTTTAGTCTTTGTTTTAAATGCTTTTTTGTCGAGTATTTAATTATTTTCCCCGATTTTTATGATTATTAATTAGAGAATTAAAAATGTTTTGCGCAAATAGTCAAATAATTGATTAAAACCAACAAAACAATTCATTATTTTTCTCAATTCAATTGGTTTTTATTAATTTTCATACACAATGTTTGGGATCAAAGTCAAGATTAATTGAGTTTCGCTTAGAAAGAGTGCAAACCTATGTCTGGACTCAAACAGACTAATAGATGCGATAATTTTATCTGACATTAGGATTGATTGTCGACTCGATTTGACAAATCATTGTCAGTTTTCCAAACGCTTGCAACAAAAGTCTCGTCTTTAATGCTAAGTATAATAAGATAAATAAATTTGAAAAATTAAATCTCAAAACAAAAATATTACTAAAATGCACAAATTCTGTTTTCCTGTTGATTACAGCAAGCTTGCTCAATTATAATCTGACCTAGTTTTATTTTAATGATAACGAAAAATACTTTTTTTTAATAATATAGAACAGTATAGAGAAAAATACTAATTTGCCTAAAGCACGAGTTTAAATATCAGTACATAATTAAATTAATTAAGAAAATTATGTTTTTTGAATTATACTGTAATAATAATTTGTGCAAAGTATGTTGCTAGATTAACTTTTTTTCTCTACAATTAAAAACAAACTTGAAACATTTGTTTACTTAAAAAGTGCATACATTTGTATAGATTTCTATTCGTTTAATGTTAGCTTCAATGTCGAGAATAAAAATGATTAGGTTTTGCGTCTTTTTGCTCGACGTATATAAGCTCTTAAATATTGTTAATTAACAAGAAAGAATTGTTTAATTAGGAACTGTCTTATTATGAAGTCGTCTATATGAGTGACGCTCATCATCTAATTAAAGATGATTTTTGTCGTTATATTCTTCTAATATAATAATATATTCGTTGATTCGCTGCAATTCAAGCCATAAATTGTTAGTTAACTCTAAATAGAGCTCTAAAGCTGAGCCCAAAAGCTAATCGATTTTTGTTTTTGAAATATTTTTGCTTTGGTTTTAACCAAAGTTAAGCTAAAATTGAGAATTTTTTGCATAACTTCTAATGATCTCTAATTTCTTATTCTACGTATACATTGGTTTGCATTTTCGCTGTTCTCTAATTTAATGAACTTTAAAAATATGAAATTTTTATGCAAAATATTTATGCATTTTTAAGAATTTATTTTTGTTTTGTAATATATTTTTCTATTATTAATTTTTTAAGTAAAAAATTTTTTATTCACAAAAAATCTTTCTTCTTAACGAAATTTAAAAAGAAAGCAAAAGAGTAGACATTATAATGAATGTTAAGAAATGGAAAAGAATGCATAAAATTATTGATTAGAAAAATGTAAATATTTGTATAACTATTCAAATAAGCAAAAATAAAAACTCTTATTACGTTTAAATTACAGTTATTAGGAAAAAAAGGAAAAGTTCAAAATTCGTATTTGTATTACAATATTCAATAGTATTAAACAAATATTTCTTTTGAATAATTAATGAATAAAGTATTGACTGACAGATATATTGTGGAAAATATTGGCAAAAATTATAACTTTTGATAATTTACAATACATTTGTATATCAATTAAATTTCAACTTGTGCAATTATTTCTAACACCTCTTTCTATCAAACCAAACATTTAAATTTACCAAGATCAATAAAAATGTTTCCGAAACTCAATTTACTGTTAATTAAACCAAGTTTTTCAAAACAGAAATTATATAATTACTAAATCAATGTTTATTTACTCGTATTTGTATTAAAAATTTATGATAAAATGGCATGTTTGAAAAAATATTTAATTAATCTCTCATTTACTAAACAAATAGTATTTGTTATATACAATCATTAACGTAAACACAATTATATATATGTTTAAAAAATATAATTAAAGTAAATTAGAAATTAATTTCTGAAAATGTAGTTCAATTACAGCGGAGAATATAATTGCATTAACTGTAGAGAAATGTGCAAAAAGTTTGTTTCGAGAGATAAGCAAATATATTAGTATTGATTGAATGCAAGCCTATTGTGATTTAATACGAAATTAATGAGTGGCTAATAATAAATGATAAGAAAAATATGTTATATTGTGTTTCGGTTGTGTTGTAGTGATGTTTGTGGAGTAGAGCCAACTAACTGGCCATTCATTTAGTCGAAGATGTAATAAAGGAAAATATTAGAACCATATTATAGCCTACAATCTAATGGCAACCTACCAGTGCCACACTCGCACTCACACTCATACTCACAGACTCAGCTCTACTTCCATAACTCTAACCAACTGTTAATAAATATTTTTTCTTCTTCTCCTTCTCTATAACCTGTGATTTAGTGTTTTAGTCCGTCTTTAGTCATAGCTTTCGACGATATGTTTGTCTTCTGTTCTCTCAATCTGTTCGAGTGATGCGATTCCGTATTCAAAGTCAAACGGAATGCCATTAATGCGATTGTTGAACAATAAGAGCAAATGTAGTGAATATGGGAATGGGATGTACTTTAATGCCAGACTCAAACACAGATAAGAGACTACAGACTAATGCCAACACTACTGCACAACTCGCACCAGAAGTGCATCAGTGATGAGCTATGGCCGGGCCTTATAACTAGTTTTTAGGTATTTTCGGATTAGCTCTTCGCTCTAATTCCAGTTTCTTTTGTTTTTTCCTTTATTTAATCTTGGTAATTAACTATTTAATTAATTTGTTTATATATACAAAGTATATCACATATATATATTCTTATTCACATTGCAAAAACTATCTAGTTTCTTTTACTAACTTTTATTTTATTGATTGTTTAAATTTAGTACAGTAGCAAGTGCACTAGTTTTAATACATATACATTTTAAGAAAAGTTTTTAGTAATAAGAAAAATAGTTTTCAATTAAAGTTAAGATTAATTTTAATTTTTTTTATATAAAAAGTCATTAAAAAAGTTTAACTTTCATTAAAAATTTTTAAAAAACTAATTAAATAAGAAACAAATAAAAATTAAATAAGTCCAATGCAATAAATAATAAAGCAAGCAGTTTTTATCTCTTAAATTCAATTGAAATTTAATTTAAAAACAAAATAAAATATTAAAACAAAAGTCTTGAGCCAGTAGTGGCAGTAGTGGCATACTTCATACTTGAAACATAATTTTCTCAAAAATGCATTAAGCTGGTGTGTCGAAGAAGAGTAAAATTTGCTCGACTAGAAATGTGCTCGATGAGCCATATAAATGTTTTATGGCTCATACCCTCCGCTAATTAGCATTAAAAAAAGTTTTCATATTTGCTTCGTTTGAGCTCTTGCTTTACGAGACTGTGATTGACGGCTGACTTGTAAGCGATAGTAAGATTCAAATTAAGCTTTTCTTTCGTTCGAATCGATGTTTTCACTCTCTGTCTGCTCTCGAGTACTGAAACTCTTATTTTTTGTTTTGTTTTTGTTCTTTGATTACTCTATACTCTCATTAGGTTTTAGATGAATTAATAACTGCTTTTCTCAACTGTCTCTTTAAGTAGTATTTATCGCATTAACTATTAATCTTATACTTAATGCTAATACTTTTTGTCTATAATATAAATTTTTATTTTTGAATATTAATTAAATAAATAAATTTTATTTTATTAGTTGTTTATTCAAAAGTTGCTTGTTCAAAATTTATTTCTCAATTAACTGCATTTATTAAATTAATCGAAAATTTTGTTAATTTATAGTACAGTATATAAGTAATAATTACGTATATAAATCAAAAATAAAATTCTAGTCAAAACAAAAGTTTAAATTTATTTCTTGACATTATTCTTATACTAGTATTAAAAAATTCCCATGACAAAAAATAGACAAAAACAAAAAAAGACAAACAAATAAATGTCACAAAAACTTTAAAAATTTCTATTTCTTAGAAGTTATAAATTTTTTGACAAAAAAAAGTAAAAAGAAAATTTAAAAAACTATCAAAAGTAGAGTAAAAATATATATACTTTAGTAGTAGTAGTAGTAGTAGTAGTACTGGTCATCGTATTTGACGCCCGAGCTATCACTAACAAACCCAATCTCTATGCAAATCGAAAACTAAGCTCTAGTTATAAAATAGTTTTTGGGTTTTAGTGAAAAAAAAATATAAAAATAAGACGCAGTTTGAAAGACAGTAAACTAAAAACTTTATTTTCTTTCGCCTTATTTTATCGACAATTCTGATCGTATGAAAAAATATTTTTGCTTCTCATGTGATATCACTACTATTGGAGAAAAAAAAAATTTTTATTGAAAAATCATTTGGGAATTGCTTGTTGACGAACCCATTGGCACTAAAAATATATACATCTCTTACTATCTATTCTCAGTTAAAAACTGTTTTCCAGTCATTCATTCGAATGGATTGAATGCATAGAACGTATCGCAAATACAAAAAACATTGAATTAAATGATTTTTCCGTTAAATAAATTGAATCTAATTATTATTATACTTTTAATTATAGTTTGCGTTATCTCGAAAAAAAGTCGCTTTAATTAAATGAAAAAATTTTTTGCTTAACATTTAATTGAAATATTTATTGTGTTTTTTGTTTTAAATACTCAATTATAGACATCAGTGACAGACAGGGGAAAGGGAAAGAAATGTGGGGAACGGAAAAAGAAATTTTTTTTTTTCTAACACAGAATCTCCAGTTGTTTCCATATCAATGAACCCAAATTGGATTGAATGGAAAAATATTTTGTCCAAAACCATAGACTTGAGTCGATTTTTTTCTTCTCGAATAAAATAAGTTGTTTCACAGATTCTGTTGAAAAAAATTTGTAAAGAATTTCACAGATTTTTAAACCAAAATTGTTAGCAAACTATATAATAGTTAGAGAATTGTTTGGATCGCTTTGATGTCAGTATTATATAAATTTAATTTTTTTAATGTCAAATTAAATTTTAGAAATAATTTGCGCAAAAATTTAATTATATTATTAATTTTAGATAAACGAAATTTTTTCTATTTTTCTTATGGTCTATACATTACACTTATTACTACAATTCCTCATCCCTGTGCCGAAGCTGTCCAATATGTGGCAATCATTGAACCGGACAGTCGTACTAAGAGCCGAACATTTGTTGTTTAATATTGCGGAATAATTTGCACTCATTTCACAAATTAATTTCTAATATGTCTTTTCATGTCCTAATTCGGTGTCTTTTTGCAACAAATAACTAAAATCTCTTTTTTCTTCAAACCATTTAATCAACGATTCTTTTCTATTTTTGTTCATCTTTTCAATTGATTTTGTTTTTTACTCTTGAAATAAGAAATTATTAAATTTTATTATACTCTATATATCATATACTTTACTATTTGTGCTGACTATTAGAGTTAAGACAAATTTAATTTGTATTTATTTGAATGATTTGAGCTATCATTTGGTTGCAGTGAACTTAAAATGTAATACAATACGGGTATGATAGTAAATTTAAATTTTTATTTTTAATATTCTAAAACAATTTTTTCATTTTTGTATTTTTTGTTTTAGATTTAAATTTTGAAAATTACATTTTTTATAACTAAAACCGAAAAAACATTTAACTTTTCAACATCACCTCTATTACTAAAACGACGTAAATTTAAACTTATTATTGAAATTGAAATTTTTTTTTAAAGATAAATATCAAAAGATTGGATAAAATAAATATTTTGATAGTTTAGGCAAAAGTTTTATATAAATTTTGCGATTTATGGCTAAAATTTCATTCGATATGTACACTGTATATAAAATGTATATAAAAAGTATTGTTTTATATATTTGTGATTTTCAAACTATATCTCTAAATATAATACCATTTATACAGTAAATCCTCACTATTTCACTGCAAAAATCTTCAGTCGATATATGAAAAGTGAAAATTTTTTCACTGATTTCTGATCCAAAGCGGCGATCAATAAATCATAAATTTTAAATGTTTTGGCAACAAATTCCTTATATATATGATATTTATTCTTCTATAATATTTATTTCTGCTTGAATTGAATTTTGAAATTCAAATCGCTTTCAATAGAGAATAACTGGATTTTTACTCCAACTCTATTCGCAGTCAAGGCTAGAAATCTCTTTATTAACATTTTGTCATTTTTTATTCGGCATTTTGTAGGTATTTATCAGATTTTCTCAACCGATCTATTGTTGTGATGATTGAATAAAATCATAATTTGCAATAAAAATCAGAATAAGTTATAATCAAATGAATAATAATCTCATGTTTTATAGAGAATTAGATTTATGTTTAGCTTTAGTTGGTTTACGGCATATCTAGTGATGGCTTTGCACTCGAGATATGATTTGATATAAATTATTAAAATTGTCAAGTTATTTACTTATAGCAAAAAATTTACAATTAATTTATCATGATAAAAAATAAAATTTTTATATTTATAACTAATAAATTGAAAGAGAATTACGTTATTTTATAAACGTAATACAAGACTTTCATTTAATTAAACAAAAATTAACAAATTTTTTTAAATGACTATTTTTTCAATTAAAGAATTGATTGCAAAAAAATTATATGATTATTATAGCACAAAATATAAACTTGTCATTGCATAAAATTATTGCATTTTAATAATTCAGCATTAATCTTGATAATTTATTTAATTTGATCACGAATTCAAAATAGTGTGACCAAAAACAAGTCTAACTTGAATAATTTATTTAGCCTTATCAGCAAGCTAATAATAATTAGTGAAATTTATTCTCAATATTCTAATTAATTTTGTTTCCAATTTGAAATTAAAATTAATGTTTGAATCAAAATAAATGTCTAATTTTTTGAACAATAATTGTCTAAATCTATACATTAACAAATTATTTCTACTAATTGACAAGTTAATTTCAATAATTAAATTTTAATGTAATTTATAAATTATAATGTCTTTTATTAATTATTTTTGCAATAAAAGTATACTTAACTTAAATTTAATTTTATTTAAAGTAACATAATAAAAATTTTGTTAAAAAATATTTTATTTATATATTATTTGATATAATATTTATTTTATTCAGTTTTTGTTTTATATCTCAAATATTTCATCCGAAAGATTGAATAGTTTTTGTTTCTTATTTATAATAAATTTTTTTCCAAAAATAGTTTTCTTGATTTTAATATTCATTCTATTTTTTTTATACCAATAGCTAAAGAGCACTAATATTATTAAATTATTATTTAAAATAACGAGAAATTTGATTAAATTCTTTGTTATTTGAAATTTTATGATAAAAATCTTATTAAAATATAATTGCATTTTAAGGAAATATTTCGTATTTTAGATACTTTTCAGATATTAAATTAGATATTTTAAAATGAAGTCTGAAAATAGAATATTATATTTAATATTTTAAATCTATTTTTTGTATTTGTATTCATATCTAATATATATTATTTGTTAAAATTTTTTGAATCATATTCTTAGTCAGAAAATAATTGCATAATCAATGAAAATATTAAACAATCTTTTGTTGAAATCATATCTAAATTCTATAGAATTTTATTAAATAAAATTATAAAAAAAAGTTTTTAAAAAATAATTTAATATCAATTCCAGGAAAAGAAAAATTCCAAAAATTAAACAAAAATAAAAATAACCAAAAAAATTGGCAAAATTGTTGAAATGATAAAAACACAAATCGATTTAGAAAATTAAAAAAACTAATTAATTAATTCGAAAGACTATCAAAATTATGCAATCGTTAAATTAAATTAAAATTTTATTGATTTATGTGTTTTATTGCTTAAAATTTATTGCTTTTCAAACCTAATTCGGGTGAATAGTAAGTGAGAAATGGATTTAATTTTGTTGAGAACTTATATCTGAATCAAAATTTTTTTATACATTGTTGACATATGCCGTTCATTGTGTTGTTCCTCAGTTTATATTTGACAGTATTTTGCAATAAAACAAAAAATTCTCATTATTTGTGCGATGACTCTTAAATGGATGAGAAAAAAGAGTTTTTTCATCTTTTCTCTCAACACTTCCCTCTTTTGCCGAACGGTTTCTGTTTTGATCAATGAATTTGACGATAAGTCATACGAATAGATGAGAGATATGTTTGACTAAAAAGGAAAAAATTGATAGAAAAATAGTACTAAAAAATCTGTAAATATAAGTCACGGCTATCGTGTGTCTCGGCTTTACTACTCTAATACCAAAACTCGAAACATTGAATTGAATGCAATGTTTAAAATATCAATACTTTTTTGTAAAATATATACTATTTTTCTAATCTTTTTCTGCTTTGAGTTTTAGTTATGCACACAATATATAACTTATATTTTTTTATAATACTATACGAGTTATACCGACTATAATATAAATATACAAAACTTTATTTAAACCAAATGTATTTTTGCTATTTTTCAGACTTATTCTCGCAGTTAAGGCCTTTTTTCAAAGAGATAGTCGTATTTTCCCTATTTTTTGTCAGATATTAAATTCAATATTACTTTCTTATAATAGTCACTATTATTGGATTTTCAGTTTATTTTCTCCAGTTTTCTGTTCAATAAATTTTTATTCTTTATTCTCCTAAATAAAAATACTTCAATTTCTTCGGCAATAACTCTAAAGACACATATTTTCCGATTGTATTCAATAAGACTTTTATTAAATAAAAATGAACTACAGTTTCAAAATTGCAAAAAACAACAACAAAATAGTTAAAAAAATAAAAGACTTTCAAAAAGCAATAATAAATAATTAAATTAAATATAAAAAGCAATTAATTTCAATTCTAAAAAACAACAATAAAATAAATTAAAATAAAATTTAAACAAGTAGGAATAAGCATTTTACATAAAACAAGAAAAAAATCTTAATGTAAAGAAAATTTGTGAAAAAAAAGAAGAGAAAAACAATTTCCAATCGCACCGTTAGTTTTGAACAATGGTATAGATTGGGTGAAAAATAAAGTGCAAAATTGAAAAGAAGGAGAAGAACAAAAAAATAAAACTAAATAATCAGTAAAAATCATTGACCCGAAAATACAATGTCTTTTAACTATGTGTTTCAACTCCTTTTAGTACTGACTGATTGGATGTCTTCCATCCCTTCCATTCCTTCCATCTCTTCCCTCTGTGTTTGCAATATATGATAGAAGAAGTGGAAGAGAATGAGAGAAAAATTTCTTTACTAATAGAATCTGAAAACACTGTTGTCATCCATTCAATCGCTTTGAATCTATATATATATTTGCAATCATCTGTTCATCAGTTCAAACCTGTGCCCAAACACTCGATCCCTATCTCTTAACTGTTAGCCTCGGTTTCGATCATCTTTTTACTCATCCCTTAACTTATCTTTGCTTTCAATCTAATTGCAGTTAAGGCATCCGTAGTCTCAGTCTCAGTCATAGTGTGTTTTTTATGCGATTCCTATACTCTATAGTCGGATACACTTTAGGAGCGATAATGTGTTGTAATAATGAGTAGTTGTATAACGAGATTCCATTATTTCATATTTTTCTTCATTTTCAGACTAATACTAACACAAAAACCAATTGAAATAATGAGCCGACAATTACTGGCTTTTAATGTACGGCCGAGTAGTTAACCGATGATTACTCCCTAAATCATACTTACAGTTAGAGCACAGTTACCCACTCTTTGATTAGAGGGTCCGCTCAGAGCAGTTGGAAGAGTCGGTTGGCTTTTAGTGGCGAATATAATAGATATTTGAAGAACAAAACGCTTCAAATAAATCATAAAATGAATTCTTGAAAAACATTCGGCGAATGTATTATTAACTGAATTAAAGTTTGAAATTAAATTTGAAAAATAATTTATTTTCAAAAATTTATTCTTCTATTTAAGTTTTATTTTTGAAAAGAGTGAAAGAATAAGCTATCGCTCTATGAATATATAAAATATTTTAAAATTAATTATTATGAGAACAGACAAACAATTTGTTAAACTAAATACACAAATAAATTTTACGCTTAACTGACAAGGCTAAATTTTATATGAAAATTTTAAATATAAATATTAAATAAATAATTATATTTTTGTTATAATAATAAAAAGTATTTTTGCGCTGAGAATAAAAATCTGATATTTGATTAGAGATCTGAGATCGAAAATATGCGGTTATTTCAATGACAACTAACGGTTAGTCTTCATTGAATCACATCTACACTAAACTAAACTAAACTAATAGACAGTATTCGAAAACGCAGTTATGATAAGTCGATGTAAGTGTTGGCCAAAAGTGTTTCAGTCATTCGATCATAGCTTACATCTCAGCACAAAATGTGTGTTCAGTGCGAAAATGCAATTTCAAATTCTCGCACTTTCTTTTTTAACAATTCTGGTATTATATTCTTTACAATTCTTTAGTCTATTCTATATTTGCGTAAAACTAAGTGATCACAGAATTGGTATGAATTTCGGGAAAAAAGAGAAAAAACGTTTATTACAAACGACATGCAATGCAATACATACGACAGAGTCAAGTGTTCGCTAACATCTCAAACATATAGACAAATAAATTTGTAGAGTTTAGGGTTAACCAAAGGTGGGGAAAGGGGGCTGGGCTGGCTTGGTTTAGTCTAAATTTTTCTTTTATAAATTTGTTTATTTTTTTTAATTAATTTTTTCTTCAATGTATTAAACAAATATTTTTTTGTATATTTACCTTTAAAAATATTTTAATTATATTTATTATAAATTAATATAAATTAGCTAAATTTAGTTAAATCACCTAACCTGAGCCAAATCATTTTACTTCCTAGCTACACTCCCGATTTGTCTTGCTCAATTTTGGTTAACCCCGGATAGAGTTAGTGAAACACAGATTCTATTATTAGAGCCACAGTTTTACTCTTTTTATTTTTTGCACTGAATTAGACTTCAATATCACTATTAGATTTGAAACCAATTTTTTGCTTTCCTTTCTCGAACCACTCGTTTCACATCTCCAGACGTCTCTCTTAGTTCACTCGAATACATTTCACACAAATTCTATTGAAACTCAAAATCTAATTTACGAATACAACTGAATATATCATTTGAACATTAAATATAATTTACTCTTTTTTTTCGATTTTTTCTTTTTTATTTTATTTTACACTCTTTTCCACTCCATTTGAACACTTAATCCGTTTTCCATTAATATTAGAATATTTAAATAAAACATAATTTCTTTTTACACTTTTTTCCTCACTTTCCTCTTAATTTCATTGATTTACTCTTAAAGACTAATTTAAAATATTATTATTGTACAGTATTTAATGTCTGATTAAACAAAATTAATCCCATTTTGCAGATAATTATTATATTTTTAAATTTAATTGAAAAGATTTTATTTTATTTAAAATATCATCACAAAAATTACCTAGTACAGTATACACTTATAAAAAAAATAAAAACAGTAATTATTCTTGTCTTAATTTATGGGGAAAAACTACAAAATATAATTGTTGTATTTTATTATTCATAAAATAACCACATTTTTTATTCTTGTATAAATTAACAAAAAAATATTTGTTTTATTATGTGTTAAATAAAAATTAAAAAGAATGTAGCAAATATTTTTTATTTTTACGTAAAATTAACATACATTCTAACATAAACTAATAAAATTAATCTTTTACATTCTATAAAAAATTATTAAAAACAAAATTTGATTAACTTTGTAACATGTAACATTTTAAGAGTGATGAGTTTATTATCAAAGAACGAAATTACTTAGTTTTATTAGATTTTTTTTGAACTAGTAAATTTTATTTTTAACCCAACTCATCAAATTTGTTTGTTAGAAATTTTAAAGTCATTTCTCTCGTTTTTCATATTCAAAATTATCATTTAATACAAACCATAAATCAGAACATATTTTCTCTCTTCTCATGTCTAATGTTCGCATTCATTCATAATCTTTTGCTATTCTCTTCTCCACTCAATTTGTGCCTAAAAATAAAGTCAAAGCCATATAAACATATAAACCATTTGTTGTAAATATAAATCACACGATTGAAAGATCTAAGAGAAAAAATTGCTTAAATTTTTTTGTTTCTCTTCTCTCTCGATATTTTCATCTCTCTTACTGAGACTCTTACTCTAAATGTGAAAATCAAATGAATCGAAAGCCATGTTTACTAACTTATCGTATTTCAAGTCCTCTTTTCAATTGTACCGAAATATTTGCTATTATTATAAATGCAGTTAAATGTATATAACATATGATTTATGAGTGGAAAACCTTATTTTCAATTAAATCTTATGTAGTATTTATGTTTGGAGTTAAGGCAAACACTACACTCAATGAAGAGATACTTAAAGATAGAATAAGAAAATTGCATTTTGTTTACCAGAACTCAATGAGAATTATCATTGAATTGATGCGAAACGTCTGGATCTTAGCTGTCGTGCGAACACTGTTTTGTTAGCGAGAAATCAGATAACAACAAAAAAAGCAATAGATTTGTTTAAATAAAAGTTTTTTATTTTTTCCATTCAATTGTGGTTCAATTGATAGCTTTTTATTTAAAGATTTTGTTTTATTCTCGATCTCTAAAAGAATTAGTTTTAGTATAACATGAAATGTGTCTGAAAAGTGAGCTATAGTTTATAAGAGCTATAGTTGAGACAATAAATGGAAAGTAAGTTAATTACATTTGAATGATAAACCATTTTGATATCAACTCTTTAATATAGTCTATATCTGTATCGCAGAGAATGTATACTTTTGTATTAGACCTCGCGCTCTATCACTCTCTCTCTCTCTCTCTCTCTCTCTCTCTCTCTCTCTCTCTCTCTCTCTCTCTCTCTCGAGCTCTCTTCTGCTCTCTCTCTCTCTCTCTCCTGCTCTCTTCTGCTCTCTCTCTCTCTCTCGCTGTCTCCTGCTTTCTCTCTCACTCGCTCTCTGTTAGGGTTGAGTTTTTGTTCGTATTTATCTCCAGAGGCAGTGTCAGTGAAAACACTTCTTCAGAAACATTATCGTTAATGGAGATCGACTTCGAGTTTCTGGATCTCGAACTCTATCGCATAGTTCGCTATATCTTCCTATCATTCCTTACATTTGAGTCGACATTACATTTCAAACTGTATTTCTCGACTCAATTCTAAATTCTAGTCTATCTTATAATTTGTGTCTAACTAACAAACAAAACTCGAATTAAATTATAAGATTTTTGTTTTAAATTTATCTTGACACTAAACAGTGATTAAATGTTTAACTGAGAATAAGTCTATAATTGATCCAAACTTATCGAATAAATAGCGCAAAAATTTTTATCTAAAAATCAATTGCGAACTGAATGTAAATAATTAGCCAAACTTTTTCGCCATAATTAGATTTGGTTGCATCTAATTGTGTGTATTTATTGATTAGAAATAACTTGCTTTTATTGCATTGATACTTTGCTCGTATTAAACTTTATCTATTCTATTTTTGTTTGTTGAAATTATAAGTAAAATAAATATTTTAGTTTTTTATTTGCAAATTGCGATAATATTTTATCACAATGAGTTTTTGTGCAATTGAAATTTTGTTAAATTGCAAAATATACAATGACAATTTTTTTTTTATTCAACTGCATATATTTTTATTGAATACAAAATATTAATCATAGAAATGCTGAACAACTTTTAGAACTTTTATTTTTATTTTTGTTGATAAATGTATTCAGGATTTGGGAAAATATTTTTCATTTTTCTAAATTAAATTTTTTAATAATAAAATTATTTTTGTTTTGAAAACAATTTATATATTTTTTTATTTATTTATTTAATTAACTCTTAATATAATTTAAATGATTTAATGAATAACATATTTTTGCCGACTATGATATTAATCTTATTATTAGATTTTTTCGTCTAAACTAATATAATTTATTTGAAATCATCAAAAATGATAAATAAAATACTTTTCCCCGAAATCTAAAATCGATTGATTGAATTGAGGCGTAAATTGATTTCATTAATAATAGACGAAAATTGAGTTTCGAAGAGAGAAAAAGAAATGATAGGCCGGGAGAAGGGGAGGGAATGATAGTCAATAAACTCGGTATAGGAAGAGAATTGAATTTAAAGAAAACTAATTTAAAATTTTGTTTTTTATGATTGTATTTCTCTCTATTGAGTACAACATAAACGACTGCAGAAGTACTCGATTTAAGGATATATTTCCAACCAATTGATGTCGTAATGAGTTTCGAATTAATAGATTAATGGATTAATGAATCAAATTATTACTTTTTTTTGTTAAAAACATCAATTCGGCTAAAGATCGGAAAGATCTCACAAATCAGCCAATTGTGTCAAAACTTATTCACTTTTTTTGTATAAATTTTTTCAGTTCTTTCTTCATCTCTCTCTTTCTCTCTTTCCCTTACTCCCTTCATTCTCCCTCTCCTCTATCTCCCTCTCTATCCTGCTTTTTCTCTCCCTTGCTCTCTCCATTACTCTCTCTCCCTGCTCTCTCTCTCCTACTCTCTCCCGCTATCTCTCTCGTCTCCTAAACCCTCTCAACTAGTGTTGGTTTAAGTTTAAGAAACGCTAATTCAAACAATGGCTACAATTTTCACACTCTATCCCAAGTAATGCCTTTTCTCCACTATTTTTGTTTGTGTTTTGTTTACCCAATAATTACATTCGAATTGTTATATAAGAAAAAGACTTTTTTCTTACGTAGACTTATGTAGTGTTCATCTGTTTGGTTGAGATAATTACGATAACAAAACACAAATACGGAAAAAGAGAATAGAATTTGTTTTACCACTAATTTCTGAAAAGAATAAAAAATTAGTCACAAAAAAGGCAAACGAATATATATAGAGAATAAAAACCAAATTGTTTTTAATAATTTATATTGTGTTGAGAGTATATATTAGTAGAGATGTGTGAAGAAGAAAAAGTACTCAAAAAAATTCTTTTGAATATTTAATAACGCCTTTAATATACATACTTTCGCTCTCTTTCAGAAATATTCTGTTTGACAATAGATTTTTATGTTTTTTAAATTTTAGATTTTATTCTTTCAAATAATACGACAGAATATATGTTAAATACTATAGAAAATAATTTCTCACTCCGTGTGTGTGTTCTAAAAGTATATTAAGTCTATGTATTCACGAGTCTATCTAATCTATATTACTTTATCCATACTTTTATTGAATATCATTAAAAACACTAAACTTGATATCCATTTCAGAACACTTTAAAAAATTTGATTTTTTCATTAAAAAAATATTGAATATAATTATTTAAAATATAATATATACAAAGTATACACATCTGAATCATCATTCATAGGTTTATTTGAAGTATATCAATAAATTTATATTTTCTATTGTCTTAAATTATTTATGTTGTTTTTTTTTGTAGTCGCAATATATATTTTTTAAGAATATAATTTAGTTAATATATTCTTATTACTTTTGTTTTTTATTTTTGCCAAGTGCGTATTTAGAATATTTGTTTGTAAAAGCGTTTTATTTATAGGTTGTATTGATTTCTATATTGAAGAGTCAATATTTAATTGAAATTTATTTGAAACATCTTAAATTTTTATTTTGACGCTTTTATTGACACAATAAAATATTGAACATAATAAAATTTATTTTATTTAATTAATGATTTGTGTCTCAATAAACATTTATACAAAATGTTTATATATTAATAATTACATTTAAAAATCAGCGCAAATTTCTAATTATAAAACATTTAAAATAAAAAACATTTTATTGATATTTTTAAAATTATTTTTTAATTAAATAAATTATTAGAAAATTATTTTAAAATTTCGCTAAAATTTAAAAATTAAAGTAAATTAAAAATCGCTATTTGTATTTAAATTTTTAATATTTAAGCCAGCTTAAACAATAAAATTAGTGTTAAGCAGCAATAATAAATTTATTTCTGGCATTTATTCTACCCTGTTTAAAATTAATATTACCCCAAAAGATGTCACATAAATGAATTAATTAATACAATAATAAAAAATTAGACTTAATTTCGAGCACTAAATATAAGAACGGATTTGTCTGATCATAATTCCTAATGAACTCTCTCGACAATATTAGAGATGATTTTTTTCCTATTTAACCAACAATTTAAGTCTTAAAATAATTTATTCCAATTTTATTCCTGATTTGCATTAGAAATGAAAATAGATTTTTCTCTTTTCTCGCAATATCTGTCTGTCGTTTGGATTTTGCATTTAAATACTTTTCTGAAAACATTTCCAAACGATAAGTTCATTTCAAAGTTTAATTAAAAGCAATTTTGTTTAGACGCAAATGAATGGAAAAATTCATTTCTGGTTCAGTCGTTCGGTTCATATAATATAATCCAATAATAAAAACGAGAAATAAATTATTTAAATAATATTTTCCGTCAAGAAGTCAAAAGACTCATAATTGCGTAGAACTAAAGAAATTCATAAATAAATATTTGAAAATATATAAACATTGCCATTAGATTGTATGCATTTAAATGTAAATCACAAGAAATTGGCCGAAAATTCCAGATTTAAACAAGCAAAAACCTTTGAATACTGATATTTCATACAACAAATACTGTACCAAAAAATCGGGTTTTAAATCCATAGCCAAAACGTGTTATATTTATTCGCATAAATTGTTTTGTTAATGCAATCAAATCTATTTTGATATATCTATTGAAATATTCTTTTTTGTGATATTATAATAATAAGTAGATCTGATAGCTGTGCGGATCATATGATTTGACATTATTTTTTTGTTGGGGGAAATGACAGCTATTTTTTTCGACGGCTATATGTTTTTCAATACAACAGTATTAAGTTGGCCAGTTAGCTTGGCAAAATATCTTTTCGGTGATATCTTATATTTTATGCCATTTCGCAGATGAAGAGAAAATATTGTACTTTGACTTACTTGCAGGGATAACCAAGCAAATATAAGTATTACTAATTTAAAAATTTGCAATTTAAATCAACAAAATACAACAATGCACTTGATTAAAATACTCTCTTAATGAAGATTTTTTTGTAACAATAAATAAAAAACTCCTTAAAAATATTTAATGTTATTATTTATGTTTGCCTCTCCTTGTGTTCCCCCTAAGACATCCCTGGGTTAGATGTAAAATAAAGCTAAATGAGTTGAAGCAGAATAGAGGCAATAGAGTAGCCCTCCCTTCGCCTCTCATCTCCTCTAATGCAATGCTTATAATAATAATAATAATAATAATAATAATACGAATAATAGATAATAAGCTAAATAACAATAAATATAAAAACTGTAGAAATATTGAATAAAAACCGAAAGTAGAAGTAATATCTACTAAACAATCAAACCGTCTCTTCTCTACACTCACTACATAACTGTATATTTGACCCAAACTTATAGTCAATTTGTAAAAACAAAACAAAATAAACTTAATATTTAGTATAATATTATTGAAAATATTTATGGTTATATTTTTACGTTATTGTATTTTTAGTATTTCCTATTATTGTTGCCATTTCTGCAATTCATTTCATTCATTGTTTTCATATAATTTCAGTTTTGTTTCCACTAATAATAGTCGACAATATCTGTTGTCTTGTTTTTCTAGTTTTTCCATAAATTCTTTCTATCAATGGCTAGTCTATCAAAACCTAATTATTTATGATTTCTCGTCACAAGCTTTCAGTCATTCTTTTAGCACTTTTTCTTATTTTTATTTTCTCTGAACAGACAAATGCTGACAAATATATTTTGGTTTTTGTTTTTGTCGTATTTGTGGCCAAATATATCCAAACGAATACCTCATTTAATATCCGTTTGTGTTTTGCCTTTTCATAATCGAGTCATAAAAAAGAGTTAAAGACAATGTGTGGTGTCTTTCATAGTGTCTTATCACCACTTTTTCATCTTTGCATCGCTTCTTGTCTTGTTTTTATCTGGAATAGACAAAGAGGTTGGACGGAAAGCAGGCACAATTTAGCTATTGTGTGTTTTCATACAAGTTTGCAGAAGTTAGATTGGAAAATTTTTAATTGTATTACATACTTTGATAACATTGGTGGCTATTACTCATGTTATTTTCAAAACAATGTGCTTGATTATTTTTTTACTGTAAAGCCCTGTATATCTCGGCTACTTATTGTGTATTACGTTTTCTTTCTTCTTCTTCTTTTCCACTCTTTTCAATATATTTGGGCCAAACCTAATAGACAATGACTGACCGGAAGACATCAATTATTGCATGACTTACAGCCTTTCACATACAAGCCTTGCAATGCGGATTTGCTCTCCCATTCCCTTCTCTTCCATTCCCCCAACTCTTTTAATTCTCATCTCTTCTGTAACTACTCGAGACTCAAATAATATATATTTTCTCGCAGTTGGACAGTCTCTAAGACATACATTTACCAAATTATTTGAGATAATTCTTAGTTAGTTAACCATTACTTAATTTTCAACTTTGCTCTCTCTCTCTCTCTCTCTCTCTCTCTCCCTCCCTCTCTCTCTTTCCCTCTCTCTCTCTCTCTCCCTCCCT
>JAQFXP010000319.1:0-33811 GCA_034693685.1 Belba bartosi | reverse complement strand
TTAAGTTTATTCAATATAACAATTCAACTAAAATGTCAAAAAGATACTCAATTCAAGAAAGAGTTGAATTAATTAAATTAAGATATAGTGGAAAAAGTTACCAAGAAGTGGTGAATATCTTTTCACAAAATCATCCCGACTGCAATGGTATTCGACTGAATAATTTTATATTATGTAACATTAGTATTTGTATTTTTTAAAATAATTTAAAATGTTAAACTAAAATAAATTTTATTCCGGGAAAATATTTTAAGAGCAAGCGCTTATACTTTTTATATAAAAATACAATAGAATACAATCTTATATGCAAATACAACTCTTAATCCATTTGGATATTCCCGTTGACACTCTATATAGCAGAGTGAGAGAGAGAAAGAGGACAGAACTGGAGAACTGCATGAATTGCATGGCATTAGTATTGCGTCGTTTACATCGCATATAACTTAACTGCAACACCACTTTGTGTGATCATCAAAATGCCATCACATCCCAGTCCCCAATATATTCTATTTGAAGACATCCACTGTACACACATACTGACGGCTTGTCACTACTTTCGATCGGCTTTTTTCACTTTTCCTGCATTTTGTCTTATTTTTCATTTTTATGCCCTTCTCTGCTATAAAATATTTGCGTTAAGATTCGTCTCTCGATTTGTCTCATATTCTTACTGTATATCCATTTCCTTTGAAAAGAGTCAGCACTAAAACGCATTTCCCTTCAGAGATAACATCAGAACCAACTATTCAATAGACATTTTGATTGTAAATATTTTTTCCTCTTCTATATACCAGATCTCTATCAACTGCAACGAAGAGAACGGGAGGAGAACGGGGCGACTGACAACGAACAACAAATTTATTTGATGTCAATTATAATTACGACTACTTTTCTATTTATATTCATTCTATTCGTATTTGTTTTACTCAAACGAAGAAGAATTAAGACTCAAGAGTGGAGTGAAGCCGAAGAAGAGCGGGTCGGCGAAGACGGACAGGCGATGCTTCTGCTTATGCAACAACAAACACAACAACAACAGCCGGACCTGATTCGCAACGGAGGCTCTGAAAAGTGTCAATTGATTTCGAGACTTAATGACTGCAATACAAATCTTTTGGACCATTTCATTGTTCGATCCGATCCCTTACCTTCAGTTCCTCACACCTTAAGTAGTGCCAACTCTGACTCTGTCGGTCATAACTATAACCTAATAAATAGCAGTCAAACCTCATTCAGTCAATTAAATGCTTCAATATCTGGAACACCCAAACTCATGCCTACCTCAGCCATGTCTATGGCCACCACCACAACCACCGCAACCATTACCACCAGTGAAGATGATAACAATGAGAGCGAACCCGACTACGCCGAACCAATTATTATTGACAAAAGTCCGTCTCCTCCTCCCAGCTCTCATATGATGGCTACCACTCCTCTGATGTCGAGAATTAATTCAAATTCAAATCAATCAAACCTTTGTTGCAATGAATCGACACAAATGTCAGAATTAAGACAACATTTAGTGAACATAAAAGTAAGCGAAGAAATGATGACAACCGGCTATTTCTCCATTGCTTCTCAATTAGGAGTCGGTCTTTACATCCCTCCGAATGCCATAGATTTTAATACTACTAATGGCAGAGATCCAGAGCTTTCACTCTATTATGGCATAGATTTGGACTCTCGGTGTGCAGGAGTCAGTTCTTTGAGTCCGGTTGTCATTGTAGGCAATGACGGAACTATTGATCTGAACCGACCGATCGTTGTCTGTATAGAGCACTGTCTGCTCGTAAGACATGGAAAAGTGCCGAAAGGACTGAGTATTTTATGGCAGGAAAACATCAATACATTACACATGAAATCAACACAAAAGTGGATTGAAGTGTTGAGATATGGAGAGGAAGACCTGAACACATCGTGTTTTGTCGAAATAGATGAACAATATATTTATCTTCTGACTAACCTGACCGGGAAATACATGTTTTGCGTTCGGAAGGAAACTAATCCAAAAAATAACTTTAAAAATTGCAAACATTTGAGAGATATTGGAAATATTCACGACTCGTCTATAAATAGAATATCTTCGCCACTAATTCGTGAATTGGGTTTAACTAAACTCTTAAACTTTGCCCTTTCTATAGAACAGTTCTCGTCAACTGAACATCTCTTAAGGGTTTATATTTATGACAACATCTCCTCTTCGATAATCAACTTCGCGAACGAAGCGCCCAATAACCGGAGCACCAGATTGGGTGATGAGAAGACTGTTTTGAAGCTTTATTCGAATAGCGGTTCGCTATGTCTGGAGATGGAGACCCCGACTGAGGGTCGGATTAAGGGCATGAAACGGGTGGAGGTGCCTCTGACGCATCTCTGGAACTGTGGCCCGAACTCACTTCTTCACTGTTCCTTCATTGTGATCAATAGCGCAGTTGTTTCGGGCAGTCATTCGAAAGTAAATTACGAAATAAACATTTGGCAGAACAAGACCAATGAGAACAACAGATGTCCTCAAAACGCTGTTCTCATCAATTATAGCGACGATTCTAATCATAACAATAATAATAATAATTTTGATAAAAAGCAATGGAATGACAAAGTGATGAAACTTTATGGCGATTCAGACCTAAGTGTTAGACTAGGCTTAGCCGCACATTTAGATTTACCCCGAAATGATCAGAAGGATTGGCGCCAATTGGCCACAGTTTGTAAGTTCGACCACTACTTACCGTACTTCGCGAGCCAACAGAGCCCTACCACTAATCTCTTAGACTTATGGGAAGCGAGACTTTTAAATGATCTCAAAGACAATTGTTCGGAAGAAAATGATGTCCACTCTATAGCAAAGCTAACGAAACAGTCGCTTAATAGACGTCTTATTGATATACTAAAGCAAATGGAAAGACAAGAACTCATTCCATTAGTTTGGCGTCAAATCGATAATTGAATTATCAGTTTAGCGCTCGTTTCGCAACTAATGCTTTACTACACTATTCCCTAACTCTCTCTCTCTCTCTCTCTCTCTCTCTCCTGCTCTCTCTCCCTCCTCCCTCTATTCAACTCTTCTCTTCTGTATTCTACTCAACAGTGTTCTTAAGAATAAAGCATTCATTGTATGCTATATCTGAATATACAGTCAATCCTGTTTAGTGTGAACTGTGATGACGCTAAACATGTTCACTATAGTCGGGGTTTACTATAAAAGCAATTTTACACATTATAATAGGAATGGACTGTATTATGCATTGGTTCTCAAGAAATCTGATACAACCGTCCGATCAAATAAAGAGACTTTTCTGTACATCTAGTCTCAAAACATTGATTATTGCCGTCCTTTTCGCTACTCTAACCTAAAGATACAGTTACTCCAGAGCCGATTCATAGGCCATCGCTTGTGCCAAAACTGCCAACAAAACCAATTTATTGAATATAATTCTCATAACTTATTTGTTTAAATGTATAAAACAATTTGTTAAACAATTCAACGAAATGTTATTTGCATTAATAGAATTTGGCTAAATTGCAAATTTATTTAATATTAATTTGTTTATTGTATAGAATTTATAATTATATTTATAGAACTTTTATTTGTATTCATATTTTAATTGTTAATAAATTTTAATTAAAACGCTTTCAAAAAAAAACAAATATTTGTTTAAACGCTTTTTGAGCATAAAATTAGTCACTTTGAAGGAAAAGAAAGAATTTTCATTCATTTCTGTCACATATTTTTAAGTACTTCATAGCATAATATACTTAAAAATTTAGTGACAAAATAAACAAATTTAGATAACTTTTACTCGTGTTAAGTCACTTAAGCTTTTTGAGAGAAAAAGAAAAGTTTTTAAATCTATTTTTAAAGACACGCCTTCTTTGTTCAGAACTTTATTTTCTTCAGAACTATTGATATCTCTTTACGTAATCCTTATATAAACTGCAATAAAATTCCAGCGGTTTTGCGAATACATTAGAATTTCATGAATTAAATCAATAAAAATATAAAAAAAATAGAGAAAGCAATGAATGAATAGTGGAATCAATTTTTGCTTTGAGTCGTACAAAGAGTGTCTACTCGGGAGAGTGTCAGGCAGTTTGACAATACAATCATAGAGTAATCGCCAAAAACATTAATCAATCGTAAAAAAAAGTTTTATCTCTCAATACAAACCCTATTATTAATTTCAATCTAAAAATAATTTCCGATTCAAAGAAAAAAGTTTCAATTAATCAAAATTAAATAAATCAAACGACTATCGAATTATGTATTAAAAATTGTTTATTTATTGTATTTAATAAATTAATTAAAAGCATTGAAGGCATTGAAGGCATCGAAAGGCACTGAAGGCATCGAAAGGCAACGAAATTGAAAGTCGAAGTGTGGCACTGATAGTGAGCACATGCCAGCTCTACTAGCTTTGCCAGCTCTGCCTGCACTGCCACTGCCAGAGCTGGGAATACCTCGACTCGAGTACTCAGTTCTGAAGTCAGTTTCAGTTTTTCACTGTTTGTCTGTTTATCTGTTTATGTGTTTATATTTTATCATTGATTGATGTAATGAATGAATGAGAAGAATGTTTTGGCTATAAATCAAAACAATGTTTTATACAGACATTCATTCAATGGTAAGAAGTTTATGAAGTATTCATTTTAGTCCTAAATAAATAGATAAATGATATGAATTACAATTAAATACTATATAAGATATCTAATATGATATATAAATAATTCAAATAAATGTGTTTTGACTTTCATATTGAATGCATTCGTCAGTTGTGTTGAACATAGCTTACGATATATGGCATCAAAACTAACGTCAAGTCTAAGTCTAAATGATTTTAATTTAATACTTCCTTTTAGTCGACAATTCATATTAAACTATTAATCAGTTATTTTTTAATTTAATATAATTAGATTAAGTAATGAATTTATGTCTATATTTCTATTATTTTCATATCAAATGTCTTAAAAATAAATTGAATTTCGTTTGAAGTCTGGTTTAGATGCGTTTGAATTTGAATACAGAAATCGATTTTCAATATTAGTTTAGATGTCATTCAAAAGTTATTTTGCATTTTCCTCTTCTTTGAACAATAATATTATTTGTAGTAAACGTTTGTTCAAAAAAACAATTTATTTTGATTTATAATCCTTTAATCAATAGCAAGAAAAAAGAGATCAAAAATTTAGCCAATTTTTCAACATTAGACGAATCACTATTGAAATGATTCAGTGATTCAATCGTTTTGAATGATCTCTGCATTAAATGTTTGGAAAAATGTATAGAATTTGATGCAAACCATGACTTTTGATATTTGCAATTCACAACTAAGTCATTCAGTTATTTAGCAGTTTTCCTCATTTTCTGTCTTTGGTTTTCAAGTTTATTATGCTTTCAATATATATATTATTTTTGTACAAAACTTAAACTTCATTTCAAATTAATTATTCGTATAATTAGTGTAAAACTGCGGCCAAAATGTCTTTTAAAAAATCGTTGGAAACTAAAGTAAATATTTATTTCAAAACTCCTTTTGTTTATTGCCTTTCAATAAGTTTTCGATTTAAAATGTGTTTATATTTAAACTATTTGTTATTATTAATGACAAGTCGTCTAATTTATTACTTAAATAAATTTGATTAAAATAAATATATATATTCACTGAGAAATTATATACAATAAGCTTTGCTTTACTTTTCTTATTTAGTTTATTGTATAAACATTAAAAATTATTAATAAATTTTTTTTGAATTTATTTCTTTCTTTTTTTCATTAATTGGTTTTTCCCGAAGAGAGTCAAATCAAATGTTTGACGAAATATATCAATAATTCGCATGAATTTGGCCGAAACTCAAACTTTTGATCACTTAAGTGCTTCCATTAAAACTTCGCGAATTCCAAGATTTTTACCTAAATTTGTGATTAACGACATTCCAGTCAAATATAGTATTAAATTTTGGACAAACTTTAGTCATTTGAATCTCAACGGAAAACAGTCACGAATTCCAGTATTAAAGTCGAGAATAGATTGCATCGAATGTGAGGCCAAAAGCGAACAAAACAAAAAGTCATTGGAATATAGATTTGAAGACAATTTGAGACAATTTACGACAAATACTGAATCAAATGATAATTTAAAAGTAAACTTAAGATCAATTCGCGGTCGAACCAAATGTGCAAAGGGTTGGACCCAATCCGAACCAACCGATTGTCTAAAGTTTATCCTCGAAATAGTCAGAAGTAATTTAAGCGCAGATAACAAGTTTAGGGCAATTAAGAGATTTAGAGATAAGAGAATAGCAATGAATAGCAACAACACATTTGACGACAGCGACAGCGATAGAGTTAGGCAATGGGTCGACAGCGGCTATATCAGCAACACTACCAGTGCCGGACCACACGATGACGTCTTCAATGCCGATGAGTCTAAACCGGAAGTAATGATCAATACATCGAATCCAGTGATAAATCCAAGAGATGTTGGGCCTCGAAGACGCAATTATAACAATAAACGAGCCATGGATTTGATTGCTCTGAACAACAAATACAATAGTTTTAATTCAGACATTTCGATGTCGAGTATATCCAGTATTGAGTCATTATTAGAGTCAAGACGTGAAGACCCGGAAGAGCTGCTTCTGGCGCTTGGCTTTGGGTATGTGCCCGAAGATCAAACTCTCAACCGAATCCCTCAGAGGTTTTTCGAATCTCCGTCTTCTGCCAAAGGCGTAAATCCCGAACACTTTCGCAAGACTTCTGGTCTGAAAGACAATCCGATACTGACGTCTTCAGTCTCTTTTCCATCGACAGGTTTGACCTCATTTTTAGATCAATAAAATAGCGATTCTATGCAAACATTTCTAATTTTCTGCTTTTCATTAAATGCAACAAAAAACTAATTATATGTCTCTTATCTATTCTACTGTTATTTCATGGAATCACTGCTTAATAACAATAATTTATTCTAATCTTTGCTTTTTCTGTCGATAAAACTTTGTTTTAATGTCTCTCAATAAAACTATTTATTTTAAAACAAATAAAATTCTGGTTTAATATCATTTGAACTTTTAATGCTTTAATGCTTTGACGTCTCTATTAGTTATTTATAATTTTGACTCAAAAACTGTTTGAATGATGTATTAGATTTACGCGAAAGAAGCTATAGTTGCGGCAGAATTTCCGATCGCTTCAAGAAGAGACTCAACAGCAAAGAGTCTCTTATGAAACAGGAATTACCGGAAATTATAACCTCTTCGTGTAGTTCTCTCTCACCTCAAACGGAAAGTATTCTAAATCCGGCGAACCGTAAGTTTCTCGAAAGTCAGGGCAAAGACGAACAACAAGACCAACTGAGCTCTGGCCTAACCAAACGGCTTATAATTGGCACCAAATCCTATAAACTGGACATTGACGGCGATCCACTGGCTTTTCCTAAAACGCCATCACCTATACCGTCCCCACAGCCCCAACCAGTGCCGCTAACCGACACATTAGAATTGATGGAAACGACTGGCGATCAAAATTTTATCGATAATAATGACAAGAATTTGTTTGAAAATTCGAAACGAAAACCACTTCAACGACAAAATCGTGTTAAGGAAATGAGTTTTGGCGAACCCTTAATCAAATCGTCAGTGACTGACATGTCGTCTGATTTGTCTTCGAGTACTACAACACTCGTCGGGACTGTAATCAGTAGTTCCAACGAATACCCAATCAATTCAAACGATTATTCCGAATCTTATGACAAAAGCAATGCTTTTGCACAAATCGATACAACATTTGCACAAAAGCAAAACAATAAGGCTATCGAAGCGGCACTGGTAGTGGCCATCCAAAGCTTAAGACTATCACTAGAGTTCTATAAACACCAGTCCTTAAGATTGGCCAAAATTTCTTCACAAAAATACGAATCAACTGATGGTTTGGCTGAAGAAGATTTGGTTAGTCTTTCAAAGATTCACACTTTGAGGGAATGTATTCACAAAGAAATTGTTGATATGGACAGAGAGTTGAAAAGACAACTACAAGTGCTTCACACAAACGATACGCTCGACGTGTCATTCATACCTCAGGCCCAAGTGTTCACTGAAGCCGTCAAAAAGGTATTGGATTTGAGTTGAAAGCATTTAAAGTGAATTTATTTAATAATTAAATTCTCAAAACTATTTACAGGTTAAACAACTACTGAAGGAACAGCAGAACATATATTCGCGAATAGGTTTGATAGAACCCGAAAGTGAAAATGATTGAAGTCTTCCAATATTTTTTCAAGTTTATATAATTTACGAAACGGTTTATTCCTTTTGAAGTTTATTTGATTTGTGTTTTATTGTTAAGTTTGTTTTTATAGTATTATTTCATTTTTGAAACTTCTATTCAATTCCTTAAACGGCAATACAATAGAGTTTAGAACAATTATTTCGGAACATATCTGAACGTTAGAACCTATCGATTGACAAAACAAATATTATATTTTTGATTGAATTTATATATATTTATCATAATTATCATAATATACCCAAAACAGTGATCAAAGGATTGAGTTTTCCCTCGCCGTTAAAGAGCGGCTGATTTTCAATTTTAGCGAAAGCTTTGTTCGGATTCGGATCACAAGGAGTTCCCTCCACTCGCGACCACAAACCGATTGTGCAGTTCCAGCCCACTATTGAATGCATTATCAATGAGTGATCTTGTATTGTGGCGTTTCTTAAGATAATTGACTCCCGAATCCTGACTCCGGCCCCAATCTTCACGCCTTCGCTTATACTAACATTTGGTCCAATCTATGCAAACATATTATACAGTTTTGTACAATAAGTGCATTAAATGATTAATTGTTGTTAAACTCATACAAATAAAGTGCAATTAATTTGAAATAAATGTTTAAATGATTATTGAAAACAATGAGACATACAGTGGCCGTCGGGTCGACCGAAGCCGACGGATGAATGATTACGTCGCCAATTATGGTCGGACCCGAACACTGGCTTAAAGTCAATAACTCCGGATTAGTTTGTCGGTAGAGCTTCAGATAGTTTCTGTTGGCATATATGGCAGAGCTGGGAGTCTTGACTTGACTCCACCACTTGTGGTCAGTTGTCTTAAAGACGAACACATTTCTGGACTGTGAGAGAGGCATCAGAACGTCTTCCTCTAAACTAATCGATTCGTTGTCTCCGTTCGAAACGCCATTCACTCCGTTATGAAGAGTCCGCAAATCGATAGAATCACTTCCATTGACCATAAGGTCGTGTCGTTTCCTGAATATATCTCCGATATAGGAGAAGAGGTCTGATTTGAACAAATAAATACCACAATTGATGGAAGTGCTGATGAAAGAACTCGGTTTCTCCACATAATGCAACACTTCGTGAGTGTCTCTGTTCTCAACAATACAGCCTTCGATTGATTCAATAGTTTTTTTTATTAATTCACTTAAAGACTAAATAAGAATAAATAAAACAATTAATACCGTAATTGAAAGACTGCTGACGAGTGGCTTCGGTCGCCATAATTGTGAGTAAGCTATCATTCGGCAGATTTCGGTGAAAGACAAGCATTTCAGTCAGAGCTGACCCCTCTGTGCAAACGTCTCCATTAATCAGAAACACCGCTTCCGGGTCTCCAACTCGGATCTGGTCGCGGAAGTGATATATTCCTCCGGCAGTGCCGAGTGGTGTGTATTCCTGAAGATAACGAATACTAATATTGTATTTGCGAACCATGTCTTCAATGAATTGCTGAAGTGTTTGGATCGGATAAAAACCGATCAAAAAAATCTCTTTCATTCCGTCGACTCGAGTCGAGGCCGCAATCAAGTGCTCAACCATTGGAATGCCGGCCACCGGGAACAGGGGCTTCGGGTTATCGAACGAGAGCGGACGGAAGCGCGTGCCTTATGTGGATATATTGGCATTTTGAAGGTTTGAAGGTTTGCACAATGGCATTGGCATTGGCATATGGGATCAGAGGATTAGGGGATCAGTCAAGTGCTCATCAGTTAGTCAGTTATCATATGTCTAAGTGATTCACAACTATTTCTATACCTTTTTGTGGTCCACCCATAAGAATCACTGATTTCAACATTTTTCCAATTCTTCGTTCAATTAGTTTTAGAGATATTTAGTTATATTTCGCAAAAATTTAAACACAAATTGAAATTCAAATCAAAATACTAATCCACGTCAGTATTGACAGTATTGGTGAAAGAGCTGTAAAATCAAATCATCTGTTTTTGTATTGATAAACATTTGTGACGTTTTGACTCAATTGAAGCCTAACTTCAAAATTTGAAGTTCAAATACAATATAACTTCAAGTGTTTTATAATATTAAATTATAATTGACATTAACTGCAATTTACTTTATAATATTGAGTTTAATATTAATCCATTAAAATTAAATTCGATTAAAAAATTAAATTAAATTAAATTAAATTTAAATATCACTTTTTTGAACTCCTTGTTAAATCTAAAATCTGCATGGGTAGATGAGATGTGTACATGTGATGAGAATCATCATAAAATAGACCATGGTATAATTGCTGATAAATTGATTAATATATTTTAAGAGTGTTTACTTATTTATTTGTGTCAGTGAACGCGTCAACCGATTGCAAAATAATTGTTTTAAAGTTGAAATCAAACAATACTCTCATATGCTATGAATAAAAATATTATTTTAGTTAAACTTTAAAACATTTATTAAATTGAATTGAGAGGGAAAGGGAAGCAGAGCGAGAGACAGGGATGGTAATATGGGGCATTTTACCTAGTTATTAATATTTTTAATGCAATCTATTATTTAATCCAAACCATAAATTGATTGATTAATAAGTTTTTATTGAAAAAAATGATACATTTTATACATTAATTGCAAATCATTTCTCAATGTTTTGGTTTTGTCGCGCGATTTCGGGATTGAATTGAGAATTATATGTTCGAAGTCTGTCATCCATTTCGACCGCTGGGGCACTGGTTAGCGGTTGGCCCGAAAGCAATGCTCGAGTCCTTTCCCGCTCAACCCTTTCCCTCTCAAGTCTCTCAGCTCTCAATTGTTGCAAATTCTTCGAAACTCTAGTCTTCGAAAGCCGAGTGTCGTCTGAGTCGTCATCAGAGCTCTGATCCGAAACTGTTTTTCGTTTAGTTTTTCTCTTTTTGTGTTTTTTATGTTTTTTCCTTTTTTTCGATTTAACTGAACTTTCATTGCTTTTGACGAATTCAATCGATTTGACCATTTTTTTCGGTTTAATACTCTTTTCTCCGGAACTGCTTTTCATTGAATCCAAATACTTCTTCATGTCTTCGATCGGATCATTCAATTTCTTCCATTTATTGTCTTTCAAAGTCTTCTCGGAATCGATGGCAACACTCGTACTGTCCGTCAGTTTCATCCGCTTTTCGTGAGACTCCATATACCAGTTGTGGTCGGAATCGACTTCTTTGTCGACCAAATACTGCAAAATTCCGGTCTTTTTCTCAAACTTTTCCTTCTCTTCAATGGCTTCCCTCTCGTGCTCTGCATTTGTTGTTTTGATTTTATCGCTAAAGTCTTCGAACAGATCCAAATGCTGACCATCGGTATTAGCGACAGTTGAAGAGCTCGTGTGCTGTCTTTGCGGCAGTTTTTGCCTCAAAAGTCCAACTCTAGCCTCACTGTCGGCCAAATCAATTCTCTTCTGGAGTTCCAACTCTTCATTTCTGGCGTTCTGTTCGTCTCTTCGGACTCTTTCGATGTTATTCCGATTCCTTACGTGCCATGACTTGTGGTGTAATATATTCATTGATTACAATCAGATCTAATAACAGCCAATCAGATCCAATCAATTCAATTTTTTAATAATGATTAACAAAACTCTTCACTTAAATCCATAAATTGTTGTCGACATTAGTCTTACTTAAAAGCAGATAATATGGGCGTTGCTATAGAAACCCATTCCTATATTGAGTAATTAATTGAGTAATTGTTTCATTAAATCACTTCAAAAATTTTATATAAAAGCAATTCTAAATAATTAATACAATTGTTAAACAATCTAAAAATTAATAATTACGTTAACTAAATTTATAATGCTAAAATATTCATATTATAGAAGCCTGTTAGTTTTAACGAATTTGACTGTAGGTTTCATTCTTTCCAAACCTGTCATTCGCTGAATATTTATAAACAAATACTTTTAAAAACAGCAAAACATATGATGGGTTTGAATGAGTTTGCGCTAAATTTAAACTAAATATTAATGCATTCATTCAAATCAAGGCAACTATAATCTGAAACTTGTTTTTGATATCAAATCATTAGACAATAATTATTACCAATATATTTATTAACACAAAAACGTTATTTTAAATTAAATTTGATATAATTGTAGTAAAGATCGGAATAATTTCTAGCTGGAACAATCGACGATTTCTATTTGCAATTAAATCAATGCATTTAAACAATTTATTTATTGAAAATTTTCAAAAACAAAACAAAGTATCAGATTTTTAATTTTATAAGAACTTTGATTTATACCACAAAATAATGGGCAAAAAGCCATTCCTTAAACTCAATTTCGGGTCAAATACATTAAAATTAGATTTTTGTAATCGATTTAAATAGTTTTGAACTGAAATCAAAGGAACAAATATAAGTCGGTTTTGTTTATCAACTTTTTTCAGTAAATTAAAAGCCGTTTCGATGTTTTGGTTTGCAATCGATGCCATTTCAAAGCACAGGTCACACACCTGAGTAGTCGGTTTGTTTCTAAGAAAGTCTTCGTGCGATGTCTTATGTTTGATGAGTAGATCCGATGGAATATAACATCGATTATATCTGGAGTTGTGTCCAATTCCTCTCAAGACATTCGAAAGGCCTACGGCTCGACCCAAATGACTGCAGATGTGATCCAAATCTATCCTTTCATTTGCAGACAATTTGTGAATACGTGCCGAACACTCGACCATCAGATGATAGACTGGAGTTACCGACAAATCGCTATATTTCTCCAAATCTTCTATTGTTTGAAACGGAAATTGACTCAAATTTTTTGAATCCATTCGACTGTAAATTAGTTTTTTAAACCAATGTTTCGCTATTTTTCCATTTGTTTTGCACTTTTGTTTAAAATTTATTTGTATTAAAGACTAAACTATTTATTATTAAATCAAAACATAAAATGAATTACTTTCTGGAGTTCGTAAGCAATCGGTTGATTAAAATCCAAAACCATTGAGTCGTTGACAAAGATCTGGTCAATGAGATCAGACCAGTATTGGAGCCGTATTTGTGCCATCAGTTCAGTCGAAGTCAAGTCTCGGATTTGAGCCAATTCTGAGTTAAATGCTTTGATTGCGAAAGAGTTGCGACGAATAGACGATTCTTTCAATAGAATTGTCGACAAATAGTTCTCAAAATCATATTTTCTGTTAATTTAGAGACAAATGATTTGATTTAACAATTGGTTTGTTTTATCAATCAATTAATGTCATACTTAACGCAATTAATGCAATAATGTTGTGGAGATTGGATGCGATCCCGACTTCCAATCAGATCTCTATTAAACTCTTTGTTTTCGCTTTTCTTTTCGCTTATATTTTCACTATTTTCTACTTTTTTGTATTCATTAAAATATTTATTAAAAATCAATATATTTCGTGAATTAGTGTTTGATTTAATTGAATTATTTTTAATTAAAAACATTTTAAATATTTAGCTAAAAGTTATTTCAATTGAAAAGACAATTAAAAATTAGACCGAATTAACAAAATTTGTTGTAAAGGATTAATATATATATAATATATAATTATTGCCTTAATTAATGTTAATTGAAATTAAATTCTCAATAAATTCAATGAATAAATGACCAAAAATATGATTTTTCAAAATTAAAAGAGAATTTTAACTTAAATATAAATAACGTCCAATATTTACATTCTGTTTACGTTCCCTAAACGCTAAACTCATAGAGATTTTCAAATGAATTTGATTTTAAAAATTTTCCCGAATTATGAAATTTATTTGTATTTACTTTTCATTAAATTAATTGACAAATAATTTAAAGCAATAGAAATCAATTCAAATATATTTAAAATTAGGATAAAATAAATGAGAATTAAATTTAATAATGATTTGCAAATAAAACTTAAACCCAAAACAAATGGCAAAATCCCTTATATTTCAATTGAAGTCTAATTTATTTCAAAATACAGTTAAGAATAGTTTGAATTGTTTTGTGAAAACAGTTTCACTGAAACAACAAACAGGTTATCAAAGAAGAAGTTTGTCTTCTGTTGGCAGTTCCGGACCAATTGAGTCGACAATTAAGTCTAAATTGGTCTCTAATTTCAAGGTTTGTTTCAAATTATTTTCTTATATTTATTTTGGTTTAAATAAAATTGAGAATAATTTAAATTAAGAAAATGAAAAAATTTTAAAAAATTTAAAGTACTTTAAGACCAGAATATTCTTAATGTTTATAAATGAGTATTAATTTGTTGAGAGAATTAATAAACATTTAGTTAATTAAGTCTTTATTTGTTTAATCGATTTGATATTGATATTAAAGTAATTTGTTTCGTATTCTCGATCCAAATATTAGGTAATTATGTATATTAGTAATCAATGAGTTATTCGTTATTTTGTATTAAGTACTAAATTATGATTTGCTTTGATTTGATTGAATGTATAAATCAATAATTGAATTAAGTGTTTGAATAATCGAAACCCAATTAGTTTGCAAAAGGTTTGCCCTTAACTGTGAGACCATTCGGTTCGAGTGCAGTCTTAGAAGCGACCGAACCGGCCAGACCTCGGAAGCGAGTGAGTGTGTTGGGCGGCGGGGCCTGGGGGACAGCCGTCGCTGACCTTATCGGCCATAACGTGCTCAGCAATTCCCTTATATTCCACTCGGAAGTGCTTTTTTACTTAAGAGACGACAAATTGCGGTTAATTATTGAGAAGACGCGACAGAATATCCGATATTTGAGTCCAATTAAACTGCCGTTAAATGTAAAACCGGTTTCGTGTCTGAATGAAGCCGTTTCGCAGTCGGATATAATAATATTTGTGATTCCGCACCAGTATATCCACCAACTCTGTCATGCCATCAACGATAGTATTTCAACGCGCAATCCAATTGCCTTAAGCCTTAGCAAAGGTTTACACATCGATAGCGCCGGCAGTTTGGAACTCAATTCGCAAATGTTTGAGAGAATGCTTCGAATGAAAGTCGGGGTTCTGTCCGGCGCCAACATAGCAATAGAAGTGGCCCGGAAGGAGTACTCGGAGGCTACTATCTGTACTCCTGTTGCTGGAGACCAGAAATGTGAAGAACTGCTTCGAAGTTTGTTTGAATGCGAACACTTCAAAGTGTCGTTTTGTGCCGACGGACCTACTGTTGAGATGTGCGGAGCCCTCAAGAATGTGGTGGCCATTGGTTGTGGTCTTGTTGATGGCCTGGGTTATGGAATGAATACTAAAGCGGCTGCTCTTACCTGTGGTCTCAAAGAGACCATTCGATTCGTCCAACACTTTCATCCGACATATTCTTTGAACACATTCTTCGAGAACTGCGGAATTGCAGACATTATCGCCAGTAGTTTTGGCGGAAGGAATAGGAAAGTCAGCGAAGCTTTGATTAAATCCGACAAAACGATTGAAATTCTTGAGAAGCAATTACTGGGCGGTCAGAAACTTCAAGGTCCTCATACAGCACATGTAGTCTACCAACTCTTGGCTAATAAACAACTTCTAAACGAATTTCCATTTTTCTCAGCCATTCATCACATTTGCAATAGAGATATGAATCCAAAAGATTTAATTCAAGCGATTAGGTCTAGTCATTGAATTACTACTTAATTTGGTTTTGATTTCTCATATTTAGAATTGGATCTCATTTAATATTAATAAGTCATTTCTTGTTAAACTTTTAGTCATTTTTTATTTAAGCATTCAATATTTTGACATGTTAATATATAAATTATTTTTAAATTGTCTAGTAGAGTTTAGTATTTCCATGAATTTATTTTAATTTTAAAAAATTATTTATATAAATTATTTAAATTATATTTTTTGTGATAAACAAATTGGTTTCGATTGGATTTGACAGTAATTATAGAATAAATCTGTTTTTGGAATGAATTTCAATCATTTGAAGCGGCTTTGAAGTGATAATTGTTTTTATGAAATATGTTCTAAAAATAAAACATAATAATTGAAATTTCTGTGATTTTAGTTTAAAAACAAAATAATTATTATTATAACAAATAATAAGCAAATATTTATTGTTAGTTATTTTAAACAATAACTATTTGAGTGTAACTTATTTTTCGCTTTGACTATCACTTCTTAAGAGAAATTAATTAGTTTTAACTTTTTTTTAAGACAATCAATAAAAATGTTTAATCGAATGTTTAAAACTTTGTCTATCTTTGAATAAAAATAAATATTCAAATTATTTAAAACAATTTTTATTTAATTTTAAGATATAAAAATAATTTAAAATAGATTTTAATCAAAGTTTAAAATTTTATTTTTAGCCAAATTGTTTGAAAGTAGTGAATGAGAGTCATATGCATAGCGTTCCGAAAGGTTCTGAAACACATTTTCGAGTTCTTGTTGTTTCGGAACAATTCAAGTCTTTGACTACTTTGAAGGTAAACCGAAAGAAATTTTGATTATTTGTTGAAATCAATTAAAATCCCATTAATAGCGACACTATTTGGTTAACGATGTTCTCAAAGAAGAACTTTCAGCCAATATTCATGCGCTGGCTATACAATGCATGACTCCAGAGGAATGGTCTAATGCCGGCCAAACAATTGGGACATCGCCGACATGTCGGGGAGGAATGGGTTTATAGCGAATGCAAATCTAATTTAATTACTTTAGTTATATTTCAATTACTTGTTTGAAAACTGCAATATATTTCGTAAGAATTTATTAATTAAATAAAAGCATAATAACCGGTAATCACAATAAAAAATATTAATTAAAACATTTATTCAAAAACATTTTCATTGCGGAAGAAATGGGTTTATGTTAACAGTTGTTATAATTGAAAATAAATTGTCGATTACTTATTAAACTATCAAATGTTGTGTTTGTTGTTTGAATTTAAAAAGCAGTAAAAAATTGAATAAAATAATTGTAATTATAATTAAGAAAATATAGATTTAGTTTGGATTAAAAGTTGTTCTTTAGAGTGGGTTTAGTGGAGATTGTATTGTCTGTAATAATTGGAATGAAAACAAATGTTATTATAAAACAATTTCTTTATTATTAAGACTTCTAAGACCTGTTCTTAAATACGAATACTTTTTAATATTAAAACCAAAACTTACTGTAACTCAGTTTTGATTTATTTGAGTAAAAGTCTGATATTTATACTTAATATGTAAAGAGGGAATCGATTGCGTGATTTAAAACAACGAAAATATATCTAATATGAGAATCCGGAAACTTTTACTAAATATAAAAGCTGTAAAAAATTTTCAATTTATTCAAAAATTTAAATTGAATAAGTTGATTTTTGTTTTGTTTTTGTCATTATTTTTATAATCTGCACATAAAATGAGTGACAGAAATAAACTGATCTAGTTTGGTTATCTTAAATAAATTTTTGTAAAATAAATAAGAAAATAACATTAATCATTCTATTTAAAAATTGAGCATGTGAGTATTTGTAATTATAGTTGGATTATTGAGTAAAAATTTTAGATTAAATAATTTTTTAATTTAAAAATTTTTTAATTGTGATTAAATTTAAACTAATTTTTATATTTAATTTTAATACAATTCTAATTTATTTTATTAAAAAAAACCAAAATTTTTTCACGCTTGGAAAATTTAAATATTAAGCAAAACTAAATATTTAAAGTTAACGTTATGGGTTTTGGTTAAACTTTTCTTTAAGTGTTTGTTTTAAATATGTATGCTGATTTAAATTAAATTTTAAGATAATATTATATAATTGAAATACGTTAACCAATTTGATGTCTGATATACTAACTAATGGGTCATTAGCTTTAAAGCCCTTTTTCCTCTATATTGCGATCTTTTCAATGATTATTTAGAGGAACAACAGCGAAAAGACCTAATTTACACAATTGTCTAAACCATTGTTGCCAACTAAGTTTAAATTAAAGTCCTATTTATTGCACTATAATTGAAAAAAAAACTATTTTTTTCGCAAAACATTTAAGTTTAAGAATCACCTGTTAATTGAATGCTCTAAATCTTATCATACTATTTGATACTAAATGGAGTTTTGCATAAATTAAGTTTTGTTTGTATGCAAATACTTGACATTCGGTGCTAAATATTATATGGCACAGGACAGGCATATAACACATTATAAGTTATATAACTTATAATTTACACAATTGCTAATAACTTAAATAGTAATAAGTTATTATTGAGTTCTTATTAAACAAATTATTTATTCTTTGATTTGACATCAAAGAGATGTAACGTTAATAAAAACTTTCACAATATATAAGATTTCATTCAAATATTTACAGTTTTATAAATAAATTCAGAAATAGTTATTCAGATTTATATTTAGAATAGCATTTGGTAGTTGTCAGACAAGTTTTTAGCAATTAGAAAATAATGCAAGTTTGTTTGTTATGTTTGCATAACTATACTTCGAGAGTATAGCCGACACACAAACACTCATTTCACTGCTAGTGGTGGCAGTGAAACGACTCCTTCACCAGAGCTCTCAATCCACTATTAGAAGCAAAAGTGAATGTATTTCCTCTCAAGTCAAGTGATTTATGAATATTAGCTTAAAGTCATTTCTATTACCATTACAGTAAGTGATTGATTAGAAGTACAATATTTCAGTTACTTCCAAAAGTGTGGAAAAACTTTGTTTCGGAAATACTTTTTCTGATCAAAAGCAAAGCAAAGCAGAGAAAAGAAAACTTTTTTACGGAACTGTTGAGTAAAATAGAGTTGACTTATAGCTAAAATTGAAGAAAGAGTGCTCTAAGCGTACGAATAGGTAGTGTTTGGTTAACCTACTGAAGAGGACAATGACACTCTTAAGTAGAGCCACCCGTTTCTACTTCTTTATGATTGTATTGTTTGCGAATAATTGTTTTGCAATCAAATACAACATTTGGTTCAAATACCCGCAGCCCTACAACCCGTCGGAGCCGCAGATCTACTGTAAGGAGAACAGCACAGACGTGAGTCCGGGTGCCCAGAACTGCACCTCTCAGATCCCGATCTACGTAAACACATTAGACTCCGAGCGTACATACATTCCCTATTCGTACAATCAGTTCGACTTCTGTCCTTCGATTGAAGGCTTCGAATACAGTGAATCAGATTTGATCGAATGGGACGACAAGATCTTCCGGACCTCTTATGACATCAAGTTTATGCGGAACGAACAGTGCAGACTCCTTTGCAAACGGCCCTATGACTTGAGTCGCATTTTCGACATACACCGAATAAGCGTGTTGAAGATGCTAATGACTAAGCAGTACTATCAGCACATGTTCGCCGACAACCTGCCAATGCACTGGTGTCACAACCAGAACCCGTTGGAGTGCTTCGTCGGCGTTCCCGTCGGCTATTATGTCGACTCTCGGGGAAACCCAAACGACAGTCGAGTGAAGAAGAGAAGCGACACAAAAGCGGACACTTATTATCTCTTCAATCACTTGGACCTGACTTTTCACTACGAAAGCGGAACTGGAAAGTCATGGGGCGATGGCTTAGGCGATAGAGTCGGTCGCATAACAGCCATCAAAATAAGGCCGCGTAGTATCAAACACGAGAAATCAAATTTTAAAAACTGTGCTCTCGATTCGCCACTCCTCGAAATCTCCAATTCCCTCAACTATTCCTCTCTATTCACTGTTTATCACTCATATTCAGTCACTTTTATTAGAGACGACACTATTGGTGCTGAACAGCGTTGGCAGAGTTTGCTCTCATCTCTCCCGGAAAGCAGTTCCGGAAAATGGTTTATCATAACTGCAATCCTTATAGTTATCGCACTATCTATTCCATTCGTGTTTGTATTGTCGCGAACTTTATTAACAAAACACGAACTCTTCGGTTGGATTAATAGCAAACCCCTGTCTAACCCGAACTCCGGATGGCAGGCCATAGCCAACGACGTGTTCCGGAGTCCCAAATATCCACTAGTTTTCTCATCACTAATAGGTATTCGAATTACAATATAAATAAAAATTGAAAATATCGTAAAATCTATTAATTTTTATTGCCATAAGATTTAGAGACAAAATGTTTGAATGAATTTTTAATAAGTTTGAACTTTAGATGAAATAAGGCTAATGCGGAAAGATTTCTGCATTTAATTCATTCTTTTCTCGAATATGACATAAATTTTTTCCCTCAAAAGTTCACTTTTGAATAACTAATCAAAATATTAGCGAATGATTCAGTGACCGAAAATCCAATTTTCATATCTTTCCGAAGGAGTGTTATATAAATGCAAATTATATACAAAAAGATTAAATTAAACCAATTTGTTGCCAATTTTTAGGAAAAAGAATTTATTATATACTTGTTAAAAACTTTGGTAAAAATTTAATTTAATTAAAAAAGTTTGGCATAAATGTCAAAAAAAAAAGATAAAATAATAATAATAATAAACACAACTTATATTTAAAATAAACCTGTACTTTCAATATAGGAAGCTTAGATTGAATGGTGATTAGGTACTGGTACAAACTTTTACTTTTTTTCATTATAATACTCAGTATAACCATAAGAAAAGAACTATTAAACGAATCATTAATGCAATCAATCTTTCAAATCTTCAAACGCTTCAATGATTAGCCATTTTTTAAAAACAATTTAAATTCAAAAGCTAATTTGTTATTAGAAAAGACTATTTATTCAAATATGAATTAAAATCAATATTTCAGATGTAATAAATTTAATTAAAGTTAGTATGAGTTGGGAAAAATTTTATAATTTACATGAATTTGAATTTCAAAAATTCTCTGAACATAAAAATAATTATAATTTATGAATTGCTTAATTGATTAATTTTATTAAGTTTTAAAATTAAATGAGAATTTCAGTATAAAAAAATCTACATCATATTTAACTTATTTAGCATATTAAAATTGCTATTTTATACCGTTATATTATAAAACAAAATTAATCCAGCTTATTTTTTAAAATTAATCATTATTATTAATTTAAAAATTATATATAATTAATTTATTATGTATTTTTTAATGAGACCTTATTATTAATTATATATTTCAATTTTGAAACAAACAAATAATTTCAAATGATATTTTTAATTGAAAAATTTAATCGATAGGTTCTGGCGTTCAATACATTTGTTGTTTGGGAGTCGTGGAAGTGCTAACACTTCTCATTCATTTCTCCACTTCATTGGTATTAATTGTTTTAATAACTATTTTATTGGTATTACTGGTCGGCAGTATTGGGGGTTATGTTTCATCTCGTTTCTACCGAAGCTTTGGCGGACAGAATTGGAAATATAATTGTTTGTTGACTTCAGGGCTCAACCCGATTATGTTGACCGCAATCCTATTCCTGACCCGAAATTTCCTTTTAATGGAATCGTCGAGTGGACTGGCATTTCCTATCGGTAATTATGTTCATCATATACTATGCACTAAATTGCTCTAAATTGCTCTAAATAGTTTTTAAGTTAATCTATAAAAATTCTAAATTTTGTTTAATTGTTAATAGCTTTGAGTAAAATAAACAAATTATAAAAATAATTTAAATTAAGAATTTTAAATATTCTGGCGCTAAGTGTTTTTTTAAATGTTTTTCTCAAAACGAATAATAATTTATTCAGTGAAGAGTTGATTACATAAATGTTTACTCAAATTTAAAAAAACTAATCATAAAAAGTTGACAAACAATCTCAATAACGTCAAATACATATATTATTTATTAAAACAATTAAAAAAAAGTATAGATTTAAAAATAGATTATCTTGACAGTATTTATGACTAAATATTTATTAAATTTGAGTTTAAGTAAAATTTTAATTAAATAGATAGAAATATACAAATTGATCACTATATCACTAGTTTGCATGGTAAACTTTACAGTATATAAAGTCGTTTTTAAAACCCAATCCGAACCTTAATTTGTGTTAAGTCTAAAACTCAAGTTTTATTAATTTAGTTGATTTCAAAACAATAATTTAAAAAACTTTATTCCTAGGCTTCACACCAGCAATGTTTGTGCTGTTAATAAGCTTTGGATTAGCGCTACCGTTGACTTTTGCCGGTTCTTACTTCGGTTTCAACTATCAAACTCCGATTGAATATCCGGTCCGACCGACAGCTAACGTGAGAGACATTCCGAAGCAAAGTATTTACAACTTACTGCCAGTGAGTGTCCTATTGGGCGGTTTAGTGCCGTTTGTGTCGGTTTGGATCGTCGAGAACTACCCGTTCTTCAGTTCGGGCGAAATGGTCATAAGCATCGCTTCGATTCTGATCTGTGCCCTCACGGCTGTCATCTTTTGTTTCCTCACTCTAGTGGCTGAAGAGCACCGGTGGTGGTGGAGGGCTTACCTCACCATTGGCTTCGCAGCGGTTTATTATTTAATTCATTGCTTTTCTCTGATTATAACTACAATAATAATCGATGACTTGATTTCCGCCCTTTTGTACGCATTCTTCTCAATCATACTATCGGTGCTCTTGTTCTCTCTGATCGGAACGATTGGGTTTTTAGTCAGTTTTGCATTCATTTGGATGACTTACTCTCTCAATAAACCGAATACAGAAATAGATTACTCGACGTTTCCAGAGGCGACTTGAGTTCGCTTGCGACCACTTTTAGGAAATTTACATTTAATTCATTTTTAATTATTGCGATCCAAATGTTACCAATTGTCGACAGATTTGTAGGTTTTATAAATAAAAATTATGTAAAGAAATATCTTATTGTAAAGTAAATCAATTGTAAATATGAATGTATTTTATAGTAATTGTACGATCGATGCAAGCTTGCAACAAATAAATGAAAATTTTGTAATTAAGCAAAAGTAATCTTATTAATTTTTCGAGTGAATTAAATATATTAATAAGTTAAATGCTGTTAGCAATCAATACTAACTATTTTGTCTAACCTTAAGTGAAAAATTAATTAAAATCATACAAAGCTCTGGGCTCTGGGCTCTTAGATTTAAGCTTACGATTGAAAATTAATTGCAAAGATTTGCAAAATAATTGAAATAAAAGTGCTATACTCTTACTGTTACGATCAAAATCTCAAAATAGTTTTTTCTATTCATAAGACTTGATTGTATTGTGTTTTGACTAACAGTAGCTCTAAATGAGCACTGGGCTATGAACTAGTGCTATGTGTTTGTGCATTAATTACTAATTGTAGTAAATGTGCATGATTTCAATTTCCAAAAATTACTGTATTTACAGTTGCTAATAATAAATATTTAATATATATAATGATGTGAATATTATTTTTAAATTTTTATTGCAAACTAACACAAAACAAATGAATTTTTTTTCTAGATTAGCACTAAATTAAATTTCTCATCCAATACACCACAAGTTGTTGTATTTACTATAGTAATCAAATTTAAGGGTTTCTGTAATAGATATATTCAAACACTTTGTTATCTTTATTTAGAACTAAACCAAGTCTTGCATATATTACTAATTTAAAAATCGTTTGAATGAACATAATCTTAATACAAAATTTAATCTGTCCAATTTGATATATTTTTAGACAAAACTGATATATTTTTACTATTTATTACAAATTTTGATATAATTATTATCTAGAAATTTTTTCAGAAACAAATAAATTATAAGAAAAGTTTATTAAACGATGTAAATTTAATACTGTTTGATTTAATAAATAGATAATCTTAATATATTTGCATTAAGATTATGTACATTCTATCGTGCAAGATTGCTTTTATAATAAGCTATTATAATTTAATGTTTTAAATCAGACATTTTTAGTTCGAAATTTTATTGAGATTTTTCATAATTTTTCTCTATAGGTATTGCAATTGTAATTGAAAGCAATTAAAGCAAATGTGGATTTTACATCTCGAACAAACTATAATTACAAGTTTTAAACTTTTAAAACATTGGTTACTAATTAAAATAAAGCAAAACTCAACTGGAAATACAAATTATTATGTTGTTGTTTTTTTGGTTTAAAATTTAAACTTTAAATGCATAGATGTAAAAACAATACCAGTATAAATTTTTATCTCCAGTTAAGTTTTGCTTTATTTTAATTAGTAACCAATGTTTTATAGTTTGTAATTATAGTTTGTTCGAGATGTAAAATCCACATTTGCTTTAATTGCTTTTAATTACAATTGCAATATTAATAAAGAAAAATTATGAAAAATCTCAATAAAATTTTTGTCTATCACTTTCTGCCAAAAATTTTTTCATACATATTATTTATTTTTAAAGCTCTATTAAATTCCAAAATTTTGTGGTAATAAAGGGTGGGGCTTACCGTTACACCCCTTGTTAGTCGACTGGACAGTCAAAACCGTAATTCCCAGTAATTTATTCGCACTCATCGCCATCTATCGAAAGAATTTGGTAAACAATTGAGTTATTGTTTTTCAACAAAACGTTTTAAAAACTAAACAAAACTTTGATTTTATTGATAATCACATTAATCAGAAGAATAGTTAAACAAAATGAATGATATTTTTAATCAAAACCTAATTCCATCGCAAAAGACATTTTGTGCGATCCGTGACATGGATTTGGAGACAATCGAGACACTGGAGTATAGCCAGATTCGAGCCATTCTTCCGAGTCTTGTGCGGATGGGATGGTGTATACCATTAGACACAAGTCATGAGTGGATCGAACGGCGCAAACAGATCCAGAAGATGTTGTCCGGCTTTGAAGTGATCAATAGTGTCGTCAGTTTATTGTCTTTTGATTTTCATGCGCTTGAAATGGATGTCAGAAAAGAACAACAATTGAGACTAAAGATCGGATCAAATCCAAACGATTCTCTTCTGATATCATCGCTGAGCGATGGGTTGGCCCTCGAGTTCGAACGCTGTGACGGAAATAGAAAACTTCGGCTTTTGTTGAGTGAATTGGTTTCGATAATGGCTTTCGTCCGACAGAGCGGACATCAGAGTCAACCGCAAGTGACGGGTCTTCGGCCGTCGGAACTGTTCGACAATGAGGTCTATTTGGACGAAGTGTCGGATGTGGTGTGTATTGCGATCGCAGAACTGCCGAACACTTTGCAGGTCCTGGAAGTGGTCGAAGCGCTTCTTCACGTCAAGAACGGAACAGCTCTGATCTGTCGAATTGGCGCCAATTTTCCCGAATGTTTTCATGAGATCTGTTTGACTCTTCTGAACAATGGGGACAAACACGACGACACCGACTCGTTTGGCGCCCGAACTCGAATCACAGCTCTTCGACTGCTCTGTCGAATGAATCCGTCGGAAGCGCTGACAGTGAGGGCCGAAGCGATAGACTTGTGCCGAATGCCGAGTCTGACGATTATGCTTACATTGGATTACATTGAAAGCAAAGCTAATTCAAGCGATTGTTTGCCGAAAACAGATATCGTTTCCTTCATTACCGGCATTTTGTTGGGAAATGACGAAAGGGTTCGGAATTGGTTTTCACAGTATATTAGAATCGGTCAGAAAAAGATGGATCAGTCGATCAAAACTAGTCTTTCAGACCTGAGGACAGAATTACTTAAAAGCGTTAATCGTTTGGTTGACAACAATCTCAGAGCAGAGGACGGCTCCGAATCGGGCGTTTCCGAGGCCTGTGTTTTGGTTCGTCTCTACTGTGCCCTCCGGGGCGTCGCTAACATGAAGTTTACAGAAGAGGAGACCAATGCTATCGTTGCGCTCATTATATGCCATCCGCCGCCCAATCAGATTGGGATCAGATTTGTCTCATTAGGTCTTTGTATGATATTATCGACTCCTTTGCTCATCACTAACATTGATAATGAAAGCAAAGCCATTGATTGGATCAAATGGTTAGTGAAAGAGGAGAGTCATTTTGGGCGCATAAGTCACGTGAAGTCATCGTTCGGCGAAATGTTACTCTTGATTGCGATTCACTTCCATTCGAACCAAATGACTGCAATCGCAGAGTTAGTCTCAACGACGTTAGGCATCAAATTGCCGATTCGGACCAACAACTTGAGTCGAATCAAAGCCATTTTCACTCAGGAGATATTTACTGATCAAACAGTGACAGCACATGCAGTTAAAGTGCCGGTAACCCAGAACCTCAACAGCTCAGTCTTAGGCTTTCTGCCGGTGCACTGCATTTACCAATTACTGAAAAGCAGAGCATTTACTAAACATAAGGTTCCGATTAAGGACTGGATATTTAAACAGATCTGTAACGCGAGTTCGCCTATTCATCCAATATTTCTACCCCTAATCGAGGCGTACGTCCACTCCATCATACATCCCAGTCCTAAACTCTCGTCCAACACAACTAACGAACCTTTTTCTGAAGAAGAAATTCTTGTGATTTTTGAACTAAAAGTCTATTCAATGGACGACAATAACACCGAAAGAATGGAAACGGAGTCAACCGAACTGTCGTCTCCTCTCACATCACAGCTATTATTACTGTATTTTGTTTTGCTTTACGAAGACATTCGGTTGTCGTCTCATTCGAAAAACACGCAAACAATTGACCGAAAAGTGATGCGATATTCGGCCGAATTCATGGCCCAAATCCCGATTTTCTATTTGATTCAGTCGGCGCGAAGAGATCAACAGAACTACGGGGTTTTGATCTCTTCGCTGCTGAGACTGGTGTCGCACCATTACCCACATCTATGTCTCGTCAAAGACTGGTTGCCTTCGGATAAACACGAAATTGTCTGCAAATCGCGACAAATCTCAACACAAAACGAGAAAAAACTGTTTTTTAAAGCTTTTGAATCGAATTCGCCGACTCTTATAATTTCCGAATTGGAACGACTACTAACTCTACCGAAAAACTATTTATGGCCATTGGCTCCTGACTTCATCGCAAGACTACCTCTCCTGCTATTGCCATCGACGCCCCGACAGGTGCGCCAGAAATCAAAGATAGTTTGGTTTGAATTGAATTCAATATTTCCGCGAAAACTATGGGTAATGACGGCAAACGTGTTGAGACCGAAATTGTTTGGATTTATGCCCAAAACACAACTGTTGACGTGGAGTGACATTATGTTAGATCCGTTGCATGTCTTGAGATGTGATGAACGCATCTTCAGAAATGCAGAGTTAATGGAAATTACATTACATATGTTGAGCGCATTCCTGGCCGCCTCTCGAATACATTTATCGCACCATTTGATGGAAAGGCCGTCGAAGTCGCCGGAAGAGGAAAAGGATAGGGAAGAGCTGCGAACAGCTCTATTGGCGGCCCAAGAGAGCGCTGCCATTCAGATACTACTGGAGTGTTGTGTCGCCAAACCCGAAGAATCCGAAACTAATTTGTTGACAAACCTGAGAGAAGTTCAGGGATTAGTTTGCAGTCATTTACATCAAGTCTTCATTAGTGACCCAAATATCGCTAAATTAGTGCACTTTCAGGGCTATCCCACTGAGCTCTTGCCTCTCGTTGTGTCTGCCATTCCTTCGATGCATATTTGTCTCGACTTTATTCCCGAACTTTTAGGACAACCGGATCTTCAAAAACAAGTAATAAATTAAGTTTTTAAATATTTTTATTTATTAATAAAATAAAATTATTTTTCATTAAAGGCATTTGCAATGAATTTGTGTTCGTATTTATGTAAACAATATTCGATAACCAAATCATTTAGTGTCGCAAAGCTCTGCTTCAATGTGTCGATCACTTTAGTGTCGGTCCTTCCGAGTGACAAAAGAGCGCCGTTTTTCACAAACGTATTGCCGGCTCTCATCCGTATGTGTGCTCCGTTCCCACCACTCAGCGATGATGCGGTTAAACTACTGGTGCAGTTGAGCCAAATCAACATGTCATGCCTGGCCGCCACATCCCCGCACTTCATGTTTCCCGAAGCGACGCTCAAACTCTATAACAAATCAGTCGAACGGCTCGATTGGTCCGAATTGAAAGATATGTTTTCGAGTCTTCCGAGTGAAGACACTCTATCTCTTAGTCTTCAAAAAGCATTTTCCAGTTTATGTGAATTTTCAATCATTAAAAAAATTTACTAATTATTAATACATTTTATAATAAATTTTGTTGTATTTTATTTCCTTAAATTTTATTTATATTTTAAACTAATTAATTAATTAATTGTAAAAATAATTTATTCTTAAATCTATTTATCGTTTGATTTGTTATCAGTGTTTTTGTACGCATTTACTCAAAATATTCAATAAATTATATTATTTTCTTTGCAATTAATTATTGAATTTGTAATTATCTCAAAAATTATTTCAATTTTTTATATATTTATTTCAAAAATGTTTTTAATTTTTGTCTTGTTAACTGATAAAATTTTCGAACTTTAAGTGTTATTGTGTGTAATAAACAATTTGTTTGAAAAGTTATCTTTGTTTTCTAGAAGTTAAAAGAATGTAAACATTTTGTTTTTTGATAATTAATCGAATAATGTCTAGATTAGTTGTGCCAAACTATTAGGCCGTATCGACACTTAACATAATCTTATATAAAAGGTTTGAATAATTCGAAACTTTTATATTTCATGTTATCATAACAATTAGTGAAGATATTAGTATTTCTTATTTTAAGTGCATTTTTCGTTCAAATCTTAAGAATTCTGAGTAATGAAATAAAACAGTTATTATTAGAAATATTAATTACAATTATTAATTGTTTAGTCATTTAATGACAATAAATACTGTATAGAAGTGAATCGATTTAATGATAAAGAATATTATTGCTAATCATTCGTTTGTTTGATTTTTCAAGTTTCTGTTTAATATTATTTTTTAAATTAAAACAAATTGCTTAAAAAAAGTTTGTCCTTATATCGATTGAATTAAATTAAATTATTTGATTAACTGACTGTGGGTTCGAAGCAGACGATAATTTAAGCAAGTGATTTTAAAAGTCAGACCACAACTGAAAGTACACTTTAATTGCATATCTAATCACTTGCTTTTGCTTTTAGCGGTTACTTCTGATAAAAACCAGATCCGATTTTATCGAGTTTTTCTTCTAAATATTTTTTCAATACTTATTTAATAATAACAGAAATTTTAATTTAAAAACACGCAATATATTAAGTTTTAAAAATGTACTTGATATTCTAATGTCTGGTTTGTAAGTATTGAAAAATCTAGCAAATCATCAATAATTAGTTGGTTTTAAATTTAAATTAATATTTAAGACATAAATAGAAAAATAGAATTGAAGAATATTTCCTTAAAGTATAAATAAACAGTATTAATTAATAAAATATAAAGAGACATGATAAATAGTAATTAGGAATTACTAATTATTAGTGAACAGAACTCAGACCTCAGAACTCGGATCTAAGATCCCATGATATTAATGACGTCAATAGAGATAAGGAATAATTGAATATATTATTGCATTTTTGACGAATAAAAGCGAATTCTGTGAACACATGTCTCTCTCTTTTCATTCAGATTCAGCCAAAGACTGTTTGACTGTTAGCTAACACTGAATGCATTTAAATGTCCGACAATTCGGTCCAAAATTTACTATAAATTTGTTTCCATTAAACCAATTGTTTTCTCAAATTGTTTTTTAATTCAATTTCTCGATTAGACTGAGTTTTAATTAAAACAATGTCTTCGAACCAAGAGATCTGTTCCAATGGATTTGGCGAAGACGTGAAAACCAATGGCCATTTGGAAGATGACAGTTCAGACACATTCCTCTTCAGCTCTGAGTCTGTCGGCGAAGGACATCCGGGTTTGTAATCAACTCTTAGTCTTATCTCTTAGACTTACCTCTTCTCTCAACTCTCGATATTTTCGTTATTTATTTATTTATTTAATAAAACTTTAGTCAAAAATCAATTACTTATTAGCATTAATTAGTATTAATAACAAATAAATTAATTGATAAACGAATAGACAAAATGTGTGACCAAATAAGTGACGCCGTATTGGACGCCCATCTGATCCAAGACCCGGAATCGATGATCGCATGCGAAACGGCCACCAAATCGGGTCTTATTATCGTTTTTGGGGAAATCACTTCGAAGGCCAACGTCGACATCGAAGCAGTGGTTAGACAAACAGTCAAAGACATCGGTTATGACGACGACAGCAAAGGTTTGCAATTAATATCTCATTATTAAGCGTTAATTAAATGATTAGAAAAATTGAATTTATTTCTAATTAAAAAAAACAGATTTGAATAATACGGAAATAAAATATTTAATTAGTTTTGACTAAAAAATAAATTATTTGATTTGTGATTAATATTTACGAAAAGAATTATAAATTTATTAATAAAATGTTTGTTTAAATCTAAATCCAATTTTAATTAATAACGAAAACAATTGAATTTAGGCATTGATTATCAAAAATGTAATGTTTTGGTAAGAATGGATAAACAGAGCTCTGAGATAGCATCGGGTGTTCACGAGAACAAGAAAGTCGAAGACATTGGGGCCGGAGATCAGGGCCTTATGTTTGGATACGCGACCGATGAGACCGAAGAGTGTATGCCTTTGACTGTTGTGTTGGCCTATAAACTGAATGCAAAAATGGCTGAATTGCGAAGAAACGGCACCTTCTGGTGGGCCAGACCCGACTCCAAGACTCAGGTGACCTGCGAGTACTGCTTCCGCGGCGGGGCTACCATTCCATTGAGAGTCCACACAATCGTAGTGTCGACTCAACACTCAGAAGACGTTTCGTTGGAATTCTTGAGACAAGAAATTATGGAAAAAGTGGTGAAAGAAGTGATTCCATCGAAATATTTGGATCAGAAGACCGTTTATCACATCAATCCTTGCGGTAACTTCATTCTGGGCGGACCCGCCTGTGATGCCGGTCTCACTGGCCGTAAGATCATTGTCGATACATACGGGGGTTGGGGCGGACACGGAGGCGGCGCCTTCTCCGGCAAGGACTCGACCAAAGTGGACAGGTCTGCGGCCTATGCGGCCAGGTGGGTCGCCAAGTCCCTCGTTGCTTCCGGCCTCTGCAAGAGGTGTTTGGTTCAGGTTTGGCCTAAACTCTATTCATTCAATCATTGAATCAATCATTGATTTGACATAAAATTAATTAAATCTAATCTAATGTCAGGTCTCGTACGCGATTGGAATCGCAGAACCGCTCTCTATAACTGTCTTCTCTTATGGCACATCGAAGAAGAGTCAGAAGGAGCTTGTTAATATAATTAAAAATAACTTCGATCTCAGGCCCGGCATTATCATCAGGTATTCGAATAAAGTATTATTTTTTTGTAATTTAATGTCTAATCAAATGATTTGTTTTTAATTTGTTTAGAGATTTGGATCTAAAGAAACCGATTTTCCAGAGAACGAGTGTTTACGGACACTTCGGTCGCGAAGACTTTCCGTGGGAAGTGCCCAAGAAATTGGTTTTTTGATCGTCGCTTAAAAGCTTAAATAAATTAATAAATTTGTTTAACTTTTACTTTATCTTCAATTTATGGCTAAAAACAATATTTGCAATAATTAGTGAATTATAACTCTATTTTATAATTTATGAATCGATTTTATATAAGTTTAAACTATTTTAAACAATTTTTGTTTTACAAAATTATTGTTTTTTTCAATTTATTTAACCGATAAAATTGTTTAGTTTTTGTTTAGCATTAGAACATATAAAAAATTGACTAAAGTTTAAAAAAACCAATTCTGTATTTTATAAATGATTATCATTACATAATAACAATTCAGAATAAATCAATAAATCAATAATTTATATCTAAATATCTTGAAGTCAATACACTTTTTCACTAACATTGGATAACACATAAAGCGCTAGAAATTCAATCACAAATTAAGTTGTTGTTGAATAAAAAGGGTCTAATTCTTTGCTTTTCTTATGATTAGTCATTATTTTTACCAATTTTTGTAATTAATGCAAATTTCGATTTTAGCGAATCAGCAAAAGTAACCGAAAGTAATGACAATTCGTTTTTATTTGTTTGACTGACGAATCATTTTTCGACAAAACTATGAATTTTATTCAAATTTATAATAAAATAATTGAGTGAATGAACAGAATTAAGCGTTTATTATAATAAAACTAAAATATTCCTTGATTATTTATGCCGTCAAAATATGGCTTACAATTTGAGTCTTAGAGACCCAAATCGGATACACTTTTTAGGATCTGATCCGATTTGGGTCTCTACTTTAATTTGTCAAAACGAACGCGCCTTTGGAATCTTTTAGAATATAATATGTGCTAGATTACTCTGTATTATTTTTTTTGATAATAAGTGAAACTATTGATTACTACAAAATTTGTCAATATTTTGAAAGTTTATTTTTGATTGTATTGTTCGATGAATATATTTGAAGTCAAGATATTTGTAGTTCATCTCTTCACTTAATAATATAAAAAGTTATTGAAAAAAAATCTTTTTGTTTATTAAGTGCAAAAGATCTAAATTATCTAAATTGAGACATAAATGGGTATATTTTGCACTGAACCCATGTGTATATTTTGACAAAACTTAATATACTTACGTATAATAAGGGCAGAGTTTGACTGATTTAATATTTATATTTTTACAATAATTTTAAGCAAGGACACCAAGAATTTAAACTTGATCTTTAATTATAAAAGCAATTAATTTTACTGATAGCAACAGTTAAAACTTTATACTTTATAAGTTAAAATCATAAACGAACGTTACGTGCATTTATTAACTTATAAATCACAACTCATAAGACTTTTAGGAAAATTTTTGCTATTAATGCTAAAATGAACAAATTGGAAAGATTGTCCTTGTTAGTTTACTTTATAAGTATAAGCAAGGTGTGCCTAGATGCCTATTAGATGCTTATTTTAATGGATATCTGATATGCAATTTTTAAGCCAAATTGAAACTATTCAAACATATTGTTACAATTTTAAATGAATTATGACTTTATGAGTAAGGCTGTGTGATAGAAGGGAATTTTTGTAGTCTTGGTACCATTCAAAACACAAGAACTAATAATTATAGCTAAATTAATAAATATATAAACTGATATAAATGCAAAATGCAAAAATAATAAAATTGAAAATATAAAGTCGAAAAGAGTAGTCGAAATATAAAGTTGAAAAGAGTAAAATCGAAAATAGTAAAGTCGAAAATAGTAAAGTCGAAAATAGTAAAGTCGAAAATAGTAAAGCCAAAAATAGTAAAGTTAAAAATAGTAAAGTCGAAAATAGTAAAGCATAAAATAGTAAAGTCGAAAATAGTAAAGTCGAAAATAGAAAAGTCGAAAATAGTAAAGCCGAAAATAGTAAAGTCAAAAATAGTAAAGTCGAAAATAGTAAAGCATAAAATAGTAAAGTCGAAAATAGTAAAGCATAAAATAGTAAAGTCGAAAATAGTAACGTCGAAAATAGTAAAGCATAAAATAGTAAAGTCGAAAATAGTAAAGTCGAAAATAGAAAAGTCGAAAATAGTAAAGCCGAAAATAGTAAAGTCAAAAATAGTAAAGTCGAAAATAGTAAAGCATAAAATAGTAAAGTCGAAAATAGTAAAGTCGAAAATAGTAAAGTCGAAAATAGTAAAGTCGAAAATAGTAAAGCCGAAAATAGTAAAATCAAAAATAGTAAAGTCGAAAATAGTAAAGCATAAAACAGTAAAGTCGAAAATAGTAAAGTCGAAAATAGTAAAGTCGAAAATAGTAAAGCCGAAAATAGTAAAGTCGAAAATAG
>JAQFXP010000318.1:0-33847 GCA_034693685.1 Belba bartosi | reverse complement strand
GCCGGACAGAAGGGCTACCATCACAGGACGGAAATCAATAAAAAGATATATCGCATCGGAAAGGGAGGCAAAGACGCGAAGAATAATGCTTCGACTGAACAAGATATCACTGAGAAGACCATCACTCCTATGGTATGTTTGCCAATAATTATGTTTATTTATAAATGGATTAAATGAGACAAATGATGGATAAAACACGTGTAAAACACTACCGATTTATTTGACGATAACTTAGGGCGGACTGAGTCTCACTTAAACTCAAATAATTGAATTATATTTTAATTTAATGTAGTTTTGACTAATTGTGCCGACATTTCATTTAAGGGCGGATTTCCTCATTACGGAGAAGTGAATTGCGATTATTTGATGCTTAAGGGCTGTACTGTTGGACCGAAAAAACGTGTCTTGACTTTAAGAAAATCATTGTTAACGCATACAAAGCGAACGGCTTTGGAGAAGATTAACCTGAAGTTCATCGATACGTCATCCAAGTTCGGCCATGGCAAGTTCCAGACCGCGGCCGAGAAGAAGGCTTTCATGGGTCCGCTCAAGAAGGATCGAATCAAAGAAGAAAAGTCCGTTTGAATGCATTATTTTGTATTAATTGAATGTTAATAAAGCTTTGAATTTAAAAAAAATAATCGCTAATGACTCAAATTCATAACTTAAATCTAAATCTTAAAATTAAATTCCTATTTCAAGAAAATTAAACCAAAATTTTATGCATTAAATTTGAATTCTAATATTTAATTGTTATCTTCTCTATTAGCAAATTAACACATTATAAATTTCAAAATTAAATTCATATTTACTAATCATTTAAACCGACAATTTAAAAAGTCCATTTTTATCAAGTGGATCAACAAGATAAATTAAGTAATAAAAATGGAATAAAATGAATTATAATTGTATATTTCCTAAAATAATTTATAGTAATTAAATAAATAAACAAGAACAAATATTTTACAAAAACATACAAAGTAGCAAATACAAAAATTTACAAAAATGAATATAAATTATATAAAAATCGAAAAAATGCTAAAATGATTAATAAATACAATTTAATAATTAACTAAAAAATAAGATCACATCCACTGAGGATTGAAATACTCGAACCAACAGCACATCGATATAAAGACAATCAACAAAATTAACATTGAATTCAAAACAATGTTTTCGACCAAAATTTTATGCTCAAAGATCTTCGAATTATTATCTATAATCAAGTGATTTATGGAATCGGTTTTGGTTTCATTAGATTTGAAATTTGTTGTTAAGTTATAAAACAAAACTATAAACCAAACGATAGCAGCGGTTGTGTTATACCAACGAAATATTGTGAATAATATCGATGACATACATAGCTGTTCGGGAATTGCGAAGAATGAGTTGAAATAATAGCTCAAATCACCTGAATTTTGATTCCACGGAAAGACAAACAACTCTAAGGGATAGTATGCGAGACAATGCATGCAATGGACTAATGCAGTGAATGGTCTGGAATTATAAACACATAAATCGATTGATTAGATAACTAAAAACAATTAATATTAAACTAAAATACCGCTTATCATAAATGGCCGCAATTGCAGTGAATGTCAGAATTATATAAATCATTCCATAGAGTAATTTGTGTGAAGAGTAAAACTATAAAATAAATAAATAAATAAAATTGAATTATCAGAATCGGAAACTTAAATTCAAATCAATTGCTAACCACTAGTGAATGATTGGCAAACATATAAAATCCAATGAGTGTTACGACACAAGTGAATGAAGTGTAGATCACTTGCCAAAGAGGTATCTCTAATCTGGGTATGTCTTCAACTTCATCTATATTTGGTATTTCATGTCTAAAACCAAGTCGAGGAGCGCCTGGTCTCCATCCCGGGCCTATCAATTCAAAAATGGATTATAAAAGAGAAATTTTTGATTAGTAAACCCAACTTACCGGCAAATATTGCCAACAACTTATGTCTAATTTTATTCGATTTATTTATTTTTCGATTAATTAAAGTATAGTAATAGCATTGTTGATGAATAATATTATGACCTCTGACCCGAGTGGTAATACCATAGACGACAGTTTCAGTCTCTTCGGCATAAGTGCCGAAAAGTCGATCAAAAATGATTAGATAAGCGCCGAAGTTCTTATCGATATATGACCTGTTTCTCGCTTTAAGTGATTGAAGAGTGGGAGGAATGGGAGGAATACGAGTAGAAGTAAATGATTTTTTATATCAAAGCTATGAACTGAAGCAATAATTTTAGAGTTATTTAATACAAAAGCCCTACCATGATGCACGCGATGATGACTTGGGGTATTAAATATGTATTCAAAAAAGCCGAGTTTGCCGATGGTCTCAGTGTGCAGCCACGCCTGGTATAGAAACATGTATTGCATGTGTGTTATCATAATTGGTGGCGGAATCGCAATTGCGAGGATTGATGTGTAGTACTGCAAGAGTAGAGCAATTTAAAAAGTTTTTTCTCTCTCTAAGAACTGTTATTTTTTGGCTCTATAACTCATATTATTTTTTATCTGTCAATGATTTTGATTTAATTATTAGTTTAGATTTAGTTTTTCTTATCTGAAATATGCTTTACGTAAATGTGTTTTTTGTTTTGTTTTTTAAGTTTTTAACATTTTAATAAAATTATATTTTAATAAAATATTTGTCAAATTAAAAAAATAAAACAAAATTTACGTAGTGCATATTTCAGAAATAGATTATGAAGTTGTTTGAAATATTTTTAGATAGATCTACAGACATGTCATCATATTTTATATGACATAAGTCATATCTACAGTATATTATATCTAAAAATATTTTGCATTGAGTTTCGAATCTTTATTTCGAAATTAGATTCATTCTTCAGTCGGATAAGCAATTCGATTAGAACTCACATAAATAATATTGAGTTCAAACCAGGACAGTCTGACAGCAGTGGCAATATTGAAATGTCTGGAGCTGTGATGATACTGATGACTGGCCCATAGGAAGTTCACTTCATGCAAGAGTCGGTGCGCGCAGTAGAACATCAATTCCATCAGCAGTAGAGAGAAAAACCAAATTCTCCAATGATTTGGTAGAGTTATTATGCGATAGTTTTCATAAATATATTCAAATACGTAGAGCATAGCTTGATATTGGAAATATCTGACAACAGAAATCGAGTTAATCCAATCAAAAAATAACTTATGAACTAATCATTTACCTAAATATAAAGGCAAACATAAGCGCTCCGGAATGCATAATAACCTCATTGTAATGCATGGCTTTCTTCCCTTGAATATAACGGATTAGCAGTTCTATTGCGAACAGGAATACCAACTGAGGCCATGACTGCAATTAGTTTTTTGACAATAAATTTTAGATTAATATACAAAATAGACTTTATATCGAAATTATTATTTTAACTGAAGAAGACTTCGATTTAATCCAGAGATTGAAAAGGTCGGACAATCCAGGGGGATTAGGGGAAAAAGTTTTTAAAAATTTATCACAATTAATATGCAATTTAATTGGACTTAAGTCGGATTTAAACTAAATTTAATTAATATAACTGAATTTAAACTGGATTAATATTACTTTAAAAATTTGACAGTTGCCATTGGCAAACCAAATGCCAGGAAGGGGGTAAATGCCAAATTTTCAAAATTATGACAGTTTTAGGCTAATTTCCCTCTTCTCAATCTTTGATTTAGTAGTCACTTGACTTACTGGCAGCAAAACCGACATTAGTTTAAAATAGAAAATATTGCCAGACTTACTCTATGCATAAAATTAGGAACTTGATGAACATCTTTATAGATGATCGGACTGACCAAATAGAACATAACACCCATTCTCTCAGCCATTTCATACACAAACCCAATGTTTGTTTCATTCATTTTTTCAAAATTATGTTTAAAATTATTTCTAATATATTCGACCAGAACTTCAACAAAAGTAAAACTCAAAACTGATTTCATATTCAATTTTTCAGATTTGATAGCACATTGTATTTTGCGTATAAATTAGGCCAGAATTGCATTATATTTCCTTATGATCTCTACTTTTTTTTGTTATCTGGTTTAGAACCAAATTTGTAAATAAAAACATTAACTTTGACCTGACTTTCGATATAAGATTATAGTATATTCCAAAAATCATATTCTCTAAAAAGTTTTTAATTTAATAAACTTATAAAAAATAATAAATAAAATAAATTGGTATTATTAATATAAGATAAAAAATCGATTTTAGAAACAACAAAAATAAAGTTAATAAGCATACTTTAATAAGCATAAAATATTGAATAGACAAAATATTTAATAACTTTAAGTTAAAAACAAAGTTTGCAAAACAATACAATGAAAATGATTAACTAAATCGTCAAAGTTTGAGTCAATAACATTAAATTAATTTGAATAGAATTATATGAATATATAATCGGTAGTACGAGTGGGCACTGGAGACCAGTTTATCTAACAATGTCCTAAACATATATAAAATATACAAAAGTTAGAAAATGAATGTAAGAGTTGTGGCAATAAATTGAGAGAAAGTCCAGAATTAAAATGTCGTAAAAAGTGAATTGAATTAGTTATTCAAGAGTTGGTCGATTTCAATGGCAGTTATTTGCGGCAGTATATCATCGGCAAAGTTATTAGCATTTGTTAGGTCGGTATCAGTCCTATAATCAAACTCGTGGTGCAAAACAGCATTAGATCTCATTAGTGATATCTCATGCGCGGAATAATTGAGCCCAACATTACTACTATTACAACTAATTGGATGTAATTCTTGGAATGTTCTCACTTCGCAATCCATTTCTGTATTTGTTGTGTTTGTCATATCATTACCGACGTTGGGCTCTAATGTCAACGAATTCTCTTCGCTTACAGTTTGTAGTAATGAATCGAATCTTAATATTTGCATATTTTTTAGCGATGAGTCGTCGTATGAATTGTCGTTTTCAAACTCACTATTAGTATAGCAAACACTGCCATAACTGCAATCGTTTGCCACTAAATCATTGCTCGAGTCGTCATTTAGGCCTAATTTTTCAGTTTTAATGCTATTATTACTCTTAAAATCATTATTACTATTATTATCGAAGTCTAAACTAATAGGCATTACAGACATAGAGTCGATGTTAAGCTCATTGCTGTTTAGGAGCAGTTGTCGCACGACTTTGATGGCATCGAAAGGCACTGATAGCCGATTGCATTCGATTTTGGTCTCAATCACTCGGATTTGTCTGAACCACATCTTGCAGTTCGACTCAGACTTTCGCAAATGATTCGCCACATTACCGGTTGACGACTTATCGGCACATTGACATTCGCACCGGCAGTTCGTTAACTCCATTCGCAGTAATGACAATAATCTAAACTTTTTGAGCAATAAATTCTGAATCTCTCGCAACGTCTCAGTCTTTGACGCAACTGTTTTGACCACTTCTTCATCGGTTGTGATAGCATTGGTTGCATTAGAGTCTGGAATCATAGCTTAAATCTTAATTTCTTATTAACACAAAAACAATATAAATCTGAAAAAATAGCGAAAGAGTTGTGAAAATGGGTTTCCGCTTACCATTAGTGGTGTTATGAATGAGTGATTGATATGTTTTATGAGACAACTGGTCGGAAACGAAGTCAATCTGCGATCGAATCACTTTAGCCAAATCGATATCCTTTGCAGAACACGAACACAAATTGACTATAATTTCCAGAGCATTGTTAGCGTTAATACATTCGGAATTTGCATTTTTATAGCACCAAATCAGTGCCTCTTCGTCTGTAATCTTCGGTTTCGGACTTTCCTGAAACTGTTGTTGGAGTTGCAAAAGCATTACTAATCACATCTGTCCTAATGTCGTCTTTGATGTCATATTTATAAACTTTTTTTCGCAAGAATTTCTTTTTTGTTATTCACTGTTAAAAATAGAGATTTATTTTTAATCTATTCCTTAACCTCTTGTTTATGAAAAACATAATTATTTCAAAAATCGATAATAAATTTTTTTTTTCTCGTTATCGTACGTAAAACTATTTCGCATTCAACACTATTTAATCATTTTGTATGCAAAGGTTTTTCCTTATTTTGTGGTAAAAGTTTTTTATTCGCAAAAATTCAAAAACAATTTGTTTGAAAACTTTATTCAATTTTATTGATTCAGATATGCCTTCAAGTGCGAGAATCTCTAACTCATTATCTATTCATATATTTTGTTTTGATTAATCATTACGACTATTCATAGGACCAGTAATCGAGTTAACATTTGCCAAAATCATCCCTATATTTAATAAATGTCAACTGATTTCCATAATTTACTCAAATGTTTGTTATGTAGACTATTGCCAATCAGAGATCATATGAGGAGAGGGAGAGAGGGAGAGAGGGAGCAATCATATTAAACTATTTTAAGCTTGGAATTTTCCTTGAAAATATGTTTTCAATATTTTACCAAAAAATTAGATTAAATTTGATCATCAGTTAAGTCTTGAATAAAGTTAATAAAGTAATGAACTTTTTTAAACAATTCGTTTCTCTACTAAAACTTAATTGATTATCAAATAATGTTTTTAAAAATAAAAATATAAAATCAGAATAACTTTGAATAATAAAAACATTGTCATACCAAATTCTTAAAATTTTATTTGTAAAATTAGATTAGATTATATCTGGTATAAACATAGATTGAATCAGCACTATACTTTTAATTTATGTATTAAATATTTCTTTTTTGTTATTACAATTATTATTTAAATTAAAATTTGAGAAATTGGTTCATCATTTTGATTATGTTTTGTTAAACCAGAGCCAGATTTAAACCCAAATGAATTCAAAGCACTCGTTAAAGAGTTAATTAGTTTTAATGTGAGAACGGCTTGAGATCTGATTAAATTAAAATCCAAATTGAGTTTAGTATTGATGAGCTTAGCGTCGGCACTGATCTTCAGCTTCAATAAATCAAACTTCAACATTTCCATACCTATTACGGCTTTACCCAACTCTTCGAATGGGTCACTGGACACTGAACTGGTTGATGAGATTCTTGAACTCGTAGATGGAGCACAGTTTGTGCATGTACATGTTGGACATGAATTCGGAATGCGTTCTCCATTTTCCTGATTCTTGTTTAGAATATTCAGAAGTAATAAAAGAAGTATTTTATTCATTTCGTCAGAAGTCGTCGAACTGAGCGGCGATGGAGTTGTGTCTGTCGTCCGAATGATTGGATTTAGTGCATCCGTTTGGTTCGGAACACAATTTATAGCTCCACTACTCATCATATTTTGAAGCTTTTCTGGTGTCAGTCCAGCGCTTCGGATAAGATCTTTATTTATAGCGAAGGCTGTGTTTCCCCGCCTGAGAGCCGGCACGTATGGGGATTGACATAAGCCATCAAATGTGGCCTCCATTGAACATTTGCCACTTATTATATCCTCTAAATTGCATCTGAGAGTCAAATTGTAATTATCTTCATTAGAATCTTCACTTAATGCCAAAAAGAGATTATTTTCCGAATCGATGTAATTCTGAATCAAATTTGTTATTTTAGCCGAACTTTGATTAACATTTTCTACTAATTTGGAGGTTTCTGTTGTTTCATTAGAGATATTTGCTAGTTTAGTCTCAATTATTGTAGTAAATACTTTGTTTAATAATAAACATAATATTAAAACTAAAGTTTTTAAAAAATACATTTCTATTAAATACTCGATTATCTCGATTTGTAATAATAAAAAACCAATTGATAAGAAATAGTTTTGATTAACTATGATATGACAAACTTACAAAGTTTTAATTAACTGAAATGAGAGGGTAATTATGACATAACTTTAATTGGATATCATATTCAGACACTCTTTTGCATAATTATTCTCTACTTATGTGGGCATTCGTAGACTCTATTAGATATAATGCGAAAATGTAGTCGTAATCTAACTTTTAATTTAATGGTTATTGCGCTCCAAATATTCAATTGAACTAAATGTTCGCCAAATTTATTTCCACTTTTTTAATCAAATGCAAAAATTACTAAAACAAATGTTTTAATTGCAACTAATTTTAGGCCAAATAAGATAATTCTGGTGTTCTGTAAATTCTTAGCAATAATTGTAATAAAAATGGACATAAAATTTAAAAGTTTTAATTAAATTTTAAATGATAACATTTAAACAAAATTAATATAACCATAACACTTAGTTTAACCATAACATAATTATTATAAAAAATTTCAACATGTCAAAATTTTATTATATATTTAGTTGTTAATCTAAAATGGTTTTGGTTTTAAATTGATTTAATTAAATCTTAAATTTAAAAATAAATGTTAGATTAAAATAAAATACGATAAAATAATAAATTTTAGTTAACAAGTCACATACCGGAGTCAGATGTTTTATCATTTTTGAGTTATTCATTTGGGATTTGTGTTATTTGGAATTCTTTAATAAAATATGTATTAAAATCTTTCAGTTCTGTTATACCAATCTTTAATTTGTTTAGTATTATTAAACCATATATACTGTACGGTTCCTGAAATTCAAAGGTAACCATAAATTTTGCTATTAAAATAACTTATAAATTGTTTAGCTTGCACATTTTATTTTTAAACGTTAGTTCTAGAATTTTAAAATGAGAATTAAAATAAGAATTACATTTATTCATATTAAAGTTTTAAAAGTCACAATTATAAAAGTATATAAATGTTTGTTTTTATAATCAATACTTGTTCATTATATTTTAGTAAATTTAATTTATTTAATTTATTTATTCTTTATTTTAAACTTTGGTTTATAATTAAAATATTTGATATAAACACAAGTTAATAAAAGTTTTACTTATTTTAAATTGAATATCAATATAAAATTTTAATAAATCATTAAAAATATACAAGTTATCCTGCCAGAAAATTTCATTTAATAGCAAAATTCGAGGTCACTTTCGAATTTTAGGAAAAGTACAGTTAACACCGTTTAGAATAAGAGTCCGTTTAAATTGAGAAGAAGGAAATTAACCAAAAATTATTCCTGATTTTTAAAATTGACATTTATCCCCCATTTAGCATTTTGTCCAAAAAGGCACTTTCCTCCTATGATTTGCCAATTGCAAAAGAAAGCCGGCAAATTTTTTGGGTTTTTGATTAAAATGGTCAAATTTCCACTAAATTTGTGCAAAATCTAGTTTAATTTCAGCTAAATTTACTAAAATAATTTAAATTCGGGTTAGGTACAAGTAAACTGTAAGCAAAATTAAGTAATTTTTAATGTGTTTTAAACGTTTAAAAATCCTTATCCAGATCCCTAGGGGTTTAGCCAAATGTTTTCCAAAAAATTACTCCTCTGATTTCTTCTACGAATTTGTCAATTTTTTCAATGCCAGGTTTACATTGTAAATTTTATATCATAAATTTAGCTTAAAATTCAGGAGAAATCAAACTGTTCATTGCGGTTTTAACTGTATTAGACTTATATGACTTATATGTAATCTCAGCAAAACCAAACTGTATGCTTGGACTACTGAAACGTAATCACTAATACCAGTATGCTAGCGATGACAAGTTACTTTTTGAATTTTATTTATTAGAATTAATTATATAAAAATCAAAACATTGCAACAAATAATTATTACTAGCAAAATTGTTATTTAATTTTTAAAATATACTAGATATTCGAGTGGAAATATTAACAACTAAAAATCTAAATTATTTTAAAGTATTCATTAAATTGAATTACTAAAATTTATTTTTGAAAAGCAAATTGCTTAAATTAAGAAATTCTTTAAAATTTAATTAAAGGTTAATTAGTTTAAGTTTTGTTTAATGAAAATTATAGACATATTAAACTAATTTAATTAAAAATACAAATTTTCATTAGTTTAATAATAATCTTTTATTCACATTGTTTTTTGTCATTAAATCGTAACTTAAGTATCAAGAACAAAATATTATTTGAGAAAACAAGTCGAAATTATTTGACAAAATTATTCGAGTATTAAATTGGATAAAATTAAATTAATTCTAACATTGAAGTGTTGTTTTCTTCTTGATAAAATCTTAAAGCACAAGTAGTAGAACAGTGTCTAATTATTTCGAATCAATTTATACAAATATTCACAAATATTTCAATTTTTAGATAATATTCAATAAAACTATTTACGTAAAAAATATCTGAAAAAATTTGATTGATTAGTATTTTGAAAATCTGTCATCAAATGAGAGTTAGAAAACTTATTTTATCACTAAAAAACTAATTATAATATAAACATATCAATCGATAAATCAATCAAAAAATGACTTACACTGTATTACAGTTTTAAAAAACTTAACTCTTTTTTTGTGTCAAATATCAAAGTTTTTAGTTTATAGTATATTTAATCACAATATTATTACAATTACTCTGTTTTAATCAGTAATTAATAACTATTGAAATTGTTTTTATATTAGATATATTACATGACTACTAATATTTTGAATTAAATTAAATTTTGTTTGCATACACTCAATGATAAATTTAAATACAGTTTAAAAGTTTTTTATATTCATATTAAGTAACAAAATAAATAAGCATTTGATTTACAGTATGTTTTGACTCATTTAATGTATAAAATCAAAAGGCGTTCATCAAAATCGATGAAATAATCGAAAAAACTTTGATTTTGTTTAAAATACTGAAAAACTGTCAAATTATACAAAAGTTTGCATTTGTCTATGCATTCAATATTTTCAAGACTTTAATTAAAACAATAAATCTATAGATATATTAATTTTGTTGTTATTTATTGGTTAACAAAAACTTTTGGATTTTTTAATTTACCGGTAATTGTAAAAAAAACTCCAATTTTTCTCTCCTTTAATATTTTTGTCTTAAAAAATAACAATTTCCGTAAACTTATAATAAATAATCTGAATAACAATTTTCTTAATTATAAATAATAATTATAATAAACATTATATTTAATCGAAATACTACTATATATTTATATATCAATACATTTTGATTGAAAAAATCAATTCACAAATTGAATCAAAAGAAAAAAAGTAAAACATTTTATATAAAAAACATTTATAAAACATATTTAAACAAAAATTGGCAAAAATGAGATAAAAAGTAAAGTTTTGAATCGAAACAATCGAATCAATGATAGAATTTCATGAATTTGCAGCAAAGGAACGAACACTGATCTGAATTAGTCGACAATCGGTTTTTGTCGTCTTTAATGATTTCACACTTTTTGTTCCTCATCTTCACAGGCGTTCCGCCGACACTCTCGTTGATAGTCGAGGCAATGTCGGGCCGTCGGGCGCCCACCAGTTCCCGGTCGGAGTCGTCGTCGTGTATAGTACTCTCATAACCACTGGACGCCGGCTGTCTCTGGACGACCGGGTGATGGCTCATACAACTGGGCGACGACACTGAGGAGGTCTTCTTGGCGACGGAAGAGCACTCGCCCTCAGAGGTGGTCCCGTGACCGCTGGTCGTCGTCGAAGTGGTGTTCCGTTTCAACTGTTGCTCTATTTTCTGCTGTTTTCGACTGACGGACGACTTGGCGGGACTGCTATGAACTGATGTGACGTTTGTGCCCAACAGGCGGTTCACTCGGGGAGAGGTCGGCAAAACCGCGTGATTTGGCGATGCGGTGATGAAGGGCTCGTTTGGCGATGAGATTTGTGGCGGAGATGTGGCCGAAAGTGGTCGTCCCGGCACTGGTGGCGGAGATTTGACCACATCTTTGGCCGAGGAATAGGAAAAGGTTGAGAAGTCATGAAAGTCAGGCTTTGGGAGTTCCCATTGGCTTATATTGATGTTGTGATCACTGGCGCCGTCCGGATGTCTCAGCGATCGGTATTCGAGATCTTTGCGTTGACACGAGTCCCGGTGCGGGTGAATGCGAGGCATTGTAATAGTGGTGAGCTGTTGTAGGAACTGCTCGAGTTTGAGCTGTTTCGGCGGTTCGGTTATGGGTTCGCTGTGACAGTCGTCCATATCTTCACTGCTTTTGCAAAACTCATTATCACAGCATTCACTCATGGCTTCCCTTCCGGCGCCGGCTATGCGTTCAATACCGAAGATCGCGTCGTCGCTCAATATTCTGAGCGGATCTTCAAAACCGAATTCGCATTCAGAAGGAGTGACCGTCGAAGCACTGGGAGTCAGGTCTGTCTGACAACTCGCGTCTAACATCTCGGGTGAAATGGTTTTTTGGTGAACTTGCTTACCGGCCGAACAGTATGCGCTGTCAGGTGTTTGCGTAGGAGATGTATGAGCACCGGATGGTATATCAGACCAGATATGTTTGGTGTGTTGTTGAATCCATAGCTGAATTCTCTGTTGTTTCTCCTCGTGATAACACATCGAGTGATCCGTCTCTAAGCCACTCGACTCTAACTGTGCGTTCGGTCCGTCGACCCATAACTCTTGTGACCACTTCATCTGCTTCTGGTCCTTCTTCCTTCTGCTCCGTTTGGGGCCGTCGACCCATAACTCATCACTACTTTTCTTCATCTCTTTAGTGCTTCGATGACTGGGCGATGAAACTGGCGTTTCGTTCAAATGCTTTGCGCTCTCATTGCGTCGAATATCATCTTTCGTCTCGTCCTTCAACTGAGCGTTGGTTTGAACTTGAATTGAATTGAGAGCTGTATTTGTCGGCACATTATATTGCAATTTGTTGGTAGAGCCCATATCTGTGTGATTGTGATTGAGGTTAGATTTGCCGCAGAATATGACGGTATCGACCGAATGCTCTGACGATGACGTATAACAGTTTATACCACTTTCCGACTCTGAGTTGTTCATCGATTCCCCGTCAATACGATTCGAATCTGAGATATAAAATATATTCCAACAAAAGCAACAAAAGCAACAAAACTAGAAAATTGTTTTTCTTTTAAATCAATAAGAATTTGTTGAAACTCTAGCTATAAGTTTGAGATTTTCGGAAAACCTTTTCATATATTTTTATGTTTATTACGTCTACGCGTCTCTCTCTCCTGCTCTCTCTCTCTCTCTCTCTCCTGCTCTCTCTCTCTCTCTCTCTCCTGCTCTCTCTCTCTCTCTCCTGCTCTCTCTATCTCTCTCTCCTGCTCTCTCTCTCTCTCTCCTGCTCTCTCCGTCTCCCACTCTCTCCCTCCCTCCCCTCCCCCTCTTAAAACTATTAAGTTTTTTTTATTCTCAAAATATTTCCAAATTTATTCTTCACATTATATCGAATGTTATGAAGAATTTAAAAATTTAAAGAAAATTCTTTGCATCGACAGACGACAGACATTACATATTTATAGCTTTAAAATATATAAAACACATTAATCTCAGAAATAAATAATAATTTTCATTATATAGATATTTGATATTTTCTGAGTAAGAATTGTGAACAGAATTTATTTGTATATATCATCTAAAATTCAGTTCCATTGCCTCCCTGTCCACCACTTCCAGACTCACTTTTATAGAGATAATGGTCAACAGATAATCCCTTTGAATGGTTTCGAATCTATTTTATTGTTTAGTCTGAATGTGCTCTGCATTGCTCTAAAAGGATTAAATTGACGAATAATAGCCTATTTTCAACGCAATAGCCTTTCGGTTGAAAAAGCGATACAAAAATTTGTTTTTTTTTAATATCTAATTCTGGTCTCTAAACCATTTATCATTAAAGATGAAAAAAGTTATAAAAACAACACTTTTTTCAAATAGGAATAAACTCATAATAATTTAAAATAGCAATAAATCAATATATAAATGACTTTTATCTGCAATTTAAGAAAAACTTTAAATTAAAAAAAATAATTTGTTTTAGAATTATTAGTTATAATATTTTTCATAAGATATAATAGTTTTAATAAAAGTATTTTATAAAATTTAATAATTAAATTATTTAATCAATTAATTAATTAAGTTAAAAATTTTATATAATGAGAAATATCAACAATCCAAAATTACTTTTATTCGAGTTATAGAGAAACTAAAAATAATTTTATAATAGAGAAGGAAAAAGAGAAAATAACTCGATTTTTATTTATAGCGGTTTTGTATGTCTGATGCGAATGGCCTATAAAAACGGTTCGTTATATATGCAAAGAGCAAAATAAGAAGAAAACTTTTCTCGGATTCAATTCAATTCCTTATATAATATATTTGATATACTATACAAACATAGATTTGAGTTAAGCCAAAATTCATAGTTAAAAATCCTTCTCACGAACTGATCCTCTGATCTCTTTTCTCGCAGACATTTCTCGCTTTGGCCTAACTTTAAATCTATCTTAACTTAACTTATAGTTCATTTTTTCGGTATAAATCTCAAATCAAAAGCCGCAGTCATTACATAACTTCATGAAAAAACGAGTTCCAGATGGACTCTTTCAACCAGTCCATTTTCAAAGTATATATTATTCTCCAAAGTATAGGCTTTTGTTTTTTTATATAATTTATTTTATAGTTTCCGATAAATATAACTTAAACATATTAGTACTTTTATTCAAGCTAAAATAATTTCCACAAATTCTATGTAATTGATATTCAAGACGAAAAATAAAGAACAGGAAAACCGAATGTTTGGCTAAATAAAAGTTTTTCGCGATTCCTCCACATTATTATTCAAATTCGCTTTTATTCTTATGTTCTTATCGATGGAATTTATTTTTATAAATCTTTACTATTGAAGCGAAAATTCATTTGAATACCAAATATGCAGATATTGCCCGAAATTTGCACAAATTTTTTTGTCAAATGTTTTTCTCTTTTATTTTTATCGTATCTTAAATCAACAGATCCGACAAAATTCAATAATGAGAATAAAGTACATAAAGAACATAAGTATATGATAGGGGTGAGGGGGGGAGAGAGTTCTTGAACTAATAGTGATTGGAGAACACAATTGATATGAGAGACGATTGTAATGATATATAGACTTAAAGAGTATTGTATTCTGTATTTGCGATCAAAGCATAAGATTCATATATAAAGTACATATATATTATACCAATACAGTATATAGTAATAGACATAAAAATTAATGTAAACTATAAATGAGACAAAAACTGGTAATTGTCGGTCAAATGAGAGCTAACCGGGCAAATGAGGGCCTGGGCTGTGACTGTGGTGCTGAGCGAGTCGTCGACTGTGGTGCTTGTGTCGACTGCCATTATATATCATTCTGGATCGATGTATTCTGGTGACAAATTGACATGTTGAGACTGTATCCAAATAATTGGATTCGGAATTAGTGATATTGGCGACAACCGAAGTCCAAACCAGTCTCGAACCCAAACATTCCTTCAGGACTGCCGTTAACTTCGAATCTCTATTTGTTTAGAAATAATAAGAAAGGAATGAAAATGAGATTAACTCTTGTGCTCTCATATTAGTTGATCCCATATTTTCCATACATCCATTGCATATAATACAGTGTATAATATAGTGTTGTATGTAATCAAAAGACAAAAAATCAATCGTTTACTCAATGTTAAAGTTCTAATATATCGCTACAAGAAATGGTCGTTGAATTTGAGTGACAGCTCAACGCAAGTTAACATAAATGCACTGCTATTTCATATTTAGTGTTTGCCTTAACTCTATCCGAGGTATAGAGTAGGCGATGGAGAGTGAAAGTCGACAATATATACTGAATAGCAGTTTCCAATAGTTTGTTCTCTGTGTTTGACTTGTGTTGAGCCCTAAGCTAACTATCATTTAGACTTATTTTTTGGCCGAATTACAAGTTAATATCTCTAAGAAAAATAAATAAATAGATGAAAATATAAAATAAAAATCAATTTACGTCAAAAAACTATGAGATAGACCAGAGATGAGAGAGAATACAGAAAATTGAATGAATAAAGCAATAGAGGACTTGGAAATTGGCTAAAAGTGAAATTAGATTAACAAAAGTTCTATTAATTTCTGTTTAGGACTTTCCTCTTCTGCTTCTTTATCTTAAGAGTTAGTCTTCGGCTATAGTTCGGAATTTTTTTGCAAAACTTTTACTTTTAAGACAAACATTAAAAGAGAGGGAAGACTCGAAAAATAAATAAAGTGGCGATAGATATGTCAACAGAAGTAAATCGATTTCTCTATTCGTACTTTTTTTCAATACTTAATTCCAATGATTGGACCGAATCTATCATCGAATCGACCATTTCCTTCGGGGGACTTATCGCTAGGGTTACTAACCGGGGCCTTAATATTGGCCATCATTTCAGATACTATCATCGCTTGGGATTAACTTTGTTTTTCTTCGCAAGCCTTAACCAAATCAAAGAAACACTAATTTATTTCTCTGACATATCCCTGAGTCGACTAACTTGCACGACTCGGACCGACAGGAATAAAGGTTTGGCTGTTTTGACATTGACTTAAACTTACTTGTTTGGAATGTGTTTCTGACCGTTGAATATGGCCAACAAGACGTTCGTCAGGTTTTTTATCGACGGCGAGACGTCCAGTAAATGCAGTTTCGATCGACCGCCGACTACTGGACCGCATTAGCAATACATTAATTCAATTGTTATTCTCCCGTTTCGTCCAATCAATTCAATCAATTCCTTCTTTGCCTCTAATTTCCTTTAATCGATTCTTACTCTCAAACACTGTCTTTGTTTTTATTTTCGATCTAATCCTATATATCATTACTATCCCATTGTTTTTTCTAACTCAAAATGTTTTGATAAATGCATTGAAATTATTGTCATTTTTTCAATTTATTTATTATGTCGTTATTTGCAAATATAATCACTCAAATGGTTAGTAATTTTTTTTATCGATTATATCGTATGCTTTGAACCCTTTAAAGCAATTTTGATCTAGAAATATTCAGTTTTTTATATTCAATTTTATTTTATTTTATTGAATTCTAGAGTTTATAGGCCTTAAAGACATTTGAAATAAGTTTATGACTAGTTTTTATGACTTGAATAGGAAATTCGAAAATAAAATTTCAGTCATAAGGAGTTGATTATAAAATTGTTTTTAATGAGATTTCACGACAAATCCCAGAATTTATAAGCCGGGTAGTCAGTTACTTGCTTAAAAAAGTAATAAAAAAGCAAATTAAATTAAAAAAGTCAATTCAAAATTGTTATAACCTGACTTAACCAAAGAATATCACCAGAATATACACTAATTAAGAAAATTAAAAAGTTTACACAATAAATAAATTATTAAATATTTTTGTTTACAAATTATAGTTAGGAATAAGATGTAATAATAAGTAATAATATTTGCTTTCAACGAGTATTCTGTGTCAGACGTTTAAAAATTTCATTTTCAAAATATGTATTTGATTTTATCATTTAAACTCTAACTTATATCTAATTTACTATTCAAATAAAATATTTGCTTGATAAAATAACATCATGCCAACTGGCGGTACAAATTCAATATAAATAATAAATACAAAAAAATCTAAAAGTATGTTATAATTTATTTACAAAAATTATTTTAATATTTAAAATAGGCAAATTTTTCTTTTAGAAATCTATTGCAAAAATATCTAAGACTAATTTTTAACTTAATTAATTTTTTTAGTAAAATTAAACTAAATTTAATCTAAAATACCTAAAAATTAATAGAATAAAAGTAATAAGTTAAAAAATCGTATTATTTATTATAAGTAGTTAATAATTATTTAAAAATATGTTATATTAACGGAAATATGTATTAGAGTATTGAAGGAATTATTAATTCTGATCTATTTTGCAATATTAATATTTGCCATAAAAAGAAGTGGAGTTTATAGACCAGTACTTAATATGGGAGACAATGATAAATGATATCCTTTTATGGCTTTTAGAGTATAGCACAGAATTCTGATTCGTTTTTGTTATAAATTCAATCGATTCTATCTATAGTTAATATATTCCGGATTTCGGCAATTATTGGTTTTTCGGAATTTGGTTTAAGAAAAATAAAATAACAGCAAAAGAAAAGAAAACAATTATTATATATTCACAAAGAGTTTTATAATATTAGTTGAGATAATCATTTGGCGTAAAAACGTGCAAAAAATGGGACAAATATTCTATGAGTTTGGAATTCAAAAGCATTTGGAAATGCGTCGAAAAACACAATTATCAGCCGATCTATGATTTGATAGAAACAGTGACTGAATGTTAAAATTTCCTCTCATTAACTCTCATTAATTAAACGATTGGTATATAAATCACATTTAATTTAATTGATTTTTCGTTTACACAGACATTATAATCAATATAATTAAACTGAATATTGGATTACGTGATCTAAATATAACCGTTAACTCAAATCTTAAAATAATTTATTTAAATAAAAATTTTCAAAATACTAATTAATTAAAGAATTTCTCAAATATGTGACTAATTAATTGTAATCAGTTTTCGTGTAACTAATGTTAAAAAATTTTTGTGTTAAAGAATTTATATTCCGGAATATTCCGGAACTATAGATGTACATTATTTTTAAATGCTAAAAAGTTGGATAGATATTTTCGCAACAAAACCAAATTTAATTTTTAATATATGTATAAAACATTATAAATAATAAATTTATTTTTATTTAATCATGTTTATAGCATTTAATTTAATTAAAAAACAAGATTTTAATGGAGTCAATAGGCGTGTATAATATTTCAATTCTTTTAAATAAAATATTCTGGAATTTAAATTTTAATATTTTTGACATTGTACAATTTTATTTATCGCTTATATCTTTAGGAAAACAAGGTAATAATTCTAAAAAGAATAAGATCGGAAGTGTTCTCAGGAGAAAAAATAACTCAAAACCACAAACTGTGACAAAATATTCTAAACTATGATACAGGCCATTATTGGAAGATATCGCCAATTTTGGTCATTACGTTCAAATGTCTACCTATTGTTCAAACATTGAATATATTTTGATTTCTTAAATGTTTGATACATTAAATCTAAAATCAGATACGAAAGCGCATAATATCGCTGACCTTTTCTCGCATTTTCCAAAGGATTTCATTTTTATTTATCGTATATTTCTTAAGGGATTTTCAAGATTTTTGAATTTTAGTCTATTTTCTTGCCTGAGAAGAATTTTTTATTGGCATTGGAGAAAAAAAACTAGAGAATTGCTTTTCCTACAGTTTTTATATATTTCTTCATTGTTATATTTGAACAAGAGAGAAAAATGCTGACAAATCATAAGTTATGATATAAAAATTCAATGGCATAGCTCTCTCGCATTGCCTCTCATTGCGCCAACACTTTTTGATTCATTAGTTCAGTGCCCATACATTGCATATCAAATATTCTTTAGTTTTTTGCGTCTTTTAGATAACTTATGGTTAGCTTTGGTTATCATTTTGATCACACAATATATCGGAATTTTTATTCTGAGCCCAACCATCATTCAAATCAGAATTTTTTATTCTTCATATCTTAAGCCTTAACTCTACGACTAAATAAGGAAACATTAAGTAAGAGCTAAATAAATTCATCGCTTCATTAATATTTTATAACAGATATAAAAATTCTCTCCTCTTCTTGATATATGTCAGGCATTAAACAAATTTAATCAAAAGATTTTACACAAAAAAATCTGATATTTTAATTAAATATGATTTATAGCCACTAAATAACTTGATTTTTATGCGCTATAAATATCTTGATTTATATTTAGTCTTCCTGTAGGTTCTTAAGTATGATGTGTAATTGACGTCTATGACACAAACCACCTGGCCAATTAATATCACCTTTAAATAGTGCGCATAAAATTGTTTTGAAATGACTTGCTCGACTGATAATTATTTTAAGATTATTATTTTTGCATTCTTAAGCCGTTAAATGTTTTTTATATATCAAATATTTCCTGTTTTCTTAACAAATTCTAATTTGAACTAATCCTTCCAATATTTAAATCCATAAATGCCATAAATGTGTTTGCATTTAATTTTCTCAAAATTTGATTTAATGTTAATTAAATATTAAGTAAAACTTTTATTATATATATTATACTTTCATATAATAGTAATCTGAAAATAATAATTTAATACAATTTTAGGAATTGTTATTAATCGAAAAATAGGAATTAATTGTCCATTGGATACATATGTGTCAAAGGCACGATTTTCTATCCCTGCGATCGTTAATAATCTCATTTATTATTTATGATTATATTTTATTTCTATTAAAATAAAAGTCAATCAGGAATTCGGTAAATATGTTCGGAAATTGAAGTATTTTCCGACTATTAATCAAAAAATGCAATCATTTGTCAAAACGAACGGATGGATAGAATTGAATCCCAAATATGAGACAAAAATCGAGTTTATCTTTAGCTGTAATTTAAAAACAATAAAAACGAGTCGAGAATGTCTGAGTTGAAGATCTTGGGGTCAAATAAATATTTTTAGTCCTAAAACCACTCATAGAAATACAATTATATATTTGAAGAGATGCTGATCTAAAACAAGAAGAAAAGAGAAGAAAACTTGAACTAAAACTCAAACCAAATGATATAATTAGATTAGAACTAAAACATCTAAACATCTCATGAGATGATTGGATGATTGGATTTCTCTTTTACGTTAAATTAATTTTTTACAACTATTGAGTGTCTTTTGTTGCCAATACTCGACTTGTCTTTTCGTTTACTTTAGACAATAATTTAGTACTTTTTTCTATAAATTGTTATTTATTTTGTTTAAAACAAGAAAAATGAAATATTTATAATTAACTTAACATTCGGTTACATAAAAAAAAACTCAAAAACAAAACAAACTCTAAAACAAATTCACTTCAATATAATCTGTTGTAAAGTAATAATATAATATTAAAATAGGAAAAAAGTATAGCAATGCTATTATAGCGGAGATTATTAAGTATTTTATAATATAAAACATAAATATTTTCTCATTCTTCTCTACCATTATTTCTATTAATAGGCCAATAAATTCGGGAAAAACGTATTACTTTAATGATATACAAGTTTATCATAATTTTTATGAAAAGGGGGTAAAAATTTTAAACAAAATTTAATCCAAACTAACGACATAACTAGTGAATTTCATACAAACAGTATTGTTTAAGTATATCGTAATTCTCCAGCACAAGTAGCACAAGACAGAGACAGAGTGTTCGAGCTCTGGTATGTTTGCATTGCAGATCGAATGAAAGCAAAATTTATACTAAATCTAATTCGATTGAAATTCACGATAGGCTTAGAGTAATAGCAATGCATTGGAAGTGGCATTAAGTGAATGCTATATTGACTAATATATTGCAAATCCACACGCACACCAATCAAATTACCCAGGCATCTACTACATATTACACCGGTACCAGCACAGCACCAGCACACATATACACACAGACCAGAGCACAGGCAACGGCAACACCGACTAGAGCTAAAACTATGGCTAAACTATTTGGTTCTCTCATATACTCTCATATTATGATTGCACGTAAAGACAAGAAGCTTTCAAATAAATAAGTAATAACTCATAACCAGAGCTCATGTATGGCTAATACCAGCGATACGTATACCACCCAAACATTACTGTGCAAATGCCTCTTATTAAAAATGTTATCTAATTTATACTCACGTTCCTCGTTCTGTCCCCTCTTCCCCCTAATAATTAACTTTTCTATTAAAAGATCTCGTTTTTGCTATTTATGTATTATTTTTTAAAGTTTTTGCTAAAATATTTTTCATGTTTTTGTTTTTGTTTTATATAATATTTTTTTGTTTAAATTTAAATTAACATTTTTTTTGTTTGAAAATTAGTCGTTCGTATAATTTGTTTTTTTTCTCCAAAAAATAGTTTCAAAAAATAGGAAATTTATTGCTATCTTATGCCTCAATCGTGTAATTAGTTTTATTTGTATTTATTTATTTTTCGCTAATTCCAAAAACTGTTCTCGCTCAATCGGAATTATATTCGTGAAGTGAGAATTAACTGTTACACTAATAATGTTAATGTTATACACAAACTAATTGCTCGTTAATTAAAATTTATCTGTTTTTCATGAGCTCATCACTGGGAGAGATGGATATATACACAATATACATGTGTTTGTGCTGAATGCCTGTGCTGTTTGACTACTGCCAGTCCCGTTTGACTTAGAACAGGAATAAGAAAAACGCATTTTTGATGATTATTTAGTTTTTAGCTAAACCATATTTTGTGCTTTATTCAAATATTTTATATATTCAAGCTATGATTTATATTTAGCATGTTGAGTTTAAAAATCTGTTTTGTTTATTTTTCTTTAAATGAAAAATAACTTTTTTAAAACTTTATTTCAATCATAAGTCAAAGATATGTTATTCATTTAAATTTGCACTTAATATACAAGAATTTAAGTAATGTTCAAACTTTATATCAATAAGAGTTTTTGGTTTAAAAACAAATACAAATACAAATAAAAAACTAAATTCTTTTGCCATAGTTTTAGTTTATCTTAACTCTAATTATATGAATATTTATTAACTAAATAATTCATTAAAGTTTTAGCAAATATTTATGTTTTACTGTTTTGCTAATTAAATATAAAGTAGAAAATTACGAATAAAAGAATAAAAATTTAACCCAAATTACGCAAATATTCCAAAAATTAAGTTATGAATTATAGTCATTCATTACAATTATAGCTGCAATTAAAGGTCCTCTTATGAGCGCATACTTTGATTCAAAATTCAACAATATTTGTGTAAAAAGTTATACAACTGTTTCCACTAAAACTTATTCTTGCATTCAATTAAAATCCATTAAAAGCATAAGCAATGCATTCATTCACTTATTCTTAATAGCACTTCACTAACACATTAATTGATTAGTCATTTTCAAGCTAGCAAAAAAACAGACTTAACTTAATAAAAACATTAAAAATAAGTTTTTAAAAATTTAAAACAACAATAATTGCTTTGAAATGTAACTCATCGGCAGAAAAAATAATTGCTGAATAAAAAGAGTCTAAGAGAGAGTGAGAAAATACAAATACAAATCATGTCATGTTTGGCTGAGATGCCGCTTCACATCCCAACTAATTTAGTGCTTAAAATATATTGTTTATCGCAATTGCATCGAATAGCTAACTGAATATTTCAAAACACATTACGAATTCTGTTTTTAAGATCAAAATTGAATCGAGCAAAAAAGATAATCTTATAATAGAATAAAAAGATTTGTTTAGTTTTATTAGACGCGAATAATAGAAAAGAAATAATTAACTAATTTGTTATCATTATATTCATGATCCGAATGAAACAAAAGAAGAGAATAAAATGATTTATTTTAATTGAATATAAGTGAAAGTTATTGAACTGAACGCTTGTATTGTATGCGAGAATAAACAATAGGCTGTTCTCTAATATTGTTTAATAGAGAGTTCTGTGCACTTCAAGTGTAGTCAACCGATCGATAAGCCGTTCCGTAAAAATATTTTCGCAAAGCGCCGGCACTGGCACTAAAAGAATAAGATTTTTTCTTCTTTTTCCACTCCATCCACATATTTTTAATAGTGAAATAAGGGATAAATTTTCTACTTTTCTCTCCAAACATGTGCTCTTTCAGTGCCATATATTTTAGATTCATTAGTCTTTTAGCAGTAATAGTGGGAATGGAGTTGTGCTGAATATACAATATATTATATATTTTTTACTTTTTTTAATATCTTTTTTTAAGTCAAAATTTTTTTGTTTCTATTTGTGTGCACTTTCTTAGAAAAGAAAAAAAGAAAGAATAAGAGATTGACATTATTTTATCGAATTATAAATATATTATTTATTTGAATTGCTGGTAGTTTATCAAAAAAACATTAAAAAACTGAATGTATAAACATCGGCCAAATAAATATTTAACGAATATTCTTCTCTTTTTATTCGACATTAACTCAAATCACATTCAGTCTAACATAAAGTCGACTTCACTTGGGCTCGACTGATAGGTTCAGTTAAAAAAGAGTAGAAACAGATATAAAACGCGAGAATATTATGCAATAATCACTTAATTCACTTTTTATGTGCAGTCAATGATTTTTAATCGACTCAAACATAATTTTCGTCTTTAAATGAGATTAACTAAATTTTTTCAATGCGTCTCAAACTATGTCTGTATAGTTTAACATCCAATGTCGATTTACTCAATGCAAGTATCTATCTAACTTTTGACAAAAATTACTTTTTTTCTTTTGCTTTTTATTCATTATTTGAAAAACACATTCAAATAATAAAAACTTAAAATCATTTACTATTTTAATACTTTAGAGATAATAAAAAACCGAATGAATTAAATAAATAATAAGAATTTATTATCAAAGGAGAAGAAACTGCTTAAGAATTCATGTATTTTGTTTTTTGAGAGAATTTTAAAAACTATTTTAAGAATTTTTTTCCCCTAAAATTCAATAGATTTGTTGAAATTATGCATTCAATTCATTATTTAGTTATTATTTTAAGTTTGAATTTATTACATTTTTTATTTCCCAAAATAAGTTTCATTTATCATTCAAACGAGACATCAATTTGTAAATAGTTTTGTATATTCTGTCGATCACTTGTTTTTAGTAATTGTTTGAATAATTTATCAATAGTTGTCAAATGAGAGCGAAAGTTATGTCATTTTTTGTATTCGAGTATAATATTTCTAAAATTGTTTTTGGGATTAGTTTTGGCCAAAATTTATTTTTGTCACTTCTGGTGCAAAATAAAGCGACAGATTTTGTCAGCAGCCGAAGGCACAGGACTTGCGAATCAAAGGTCTTAATAATACTGTCAGAAACAGATTTGGCTCATATTTTGCTCTATTTGTTGGCTCAAACGTCAGGTAAAAAACGGTTTTGGGATTAAGTTTCAGTGTATATAAACTTTGGTCTAAAACACATATCAGAAAACGTCTGGATTTATGAACTTTAAATACAAGGTTTGGTCTATAATGCGGTGATTGAGTAATCAATTAAAATTGAGGCAAAAAACAAATTGATTAATGATTTTTGAAACAATAATCGCTATAAATACCGGTATTTTTGCCATTAGCTGTGGCTATGATTTTGTATTGATAGAGATGAAGTGTGAAGAGGATAGAGTTGGCAGAGTTGGCAGAGTTGGCTGAGTTAGTTGACTCGGTTTGTTGTGTTTGGTTATAATTAGCGGTAATGTCGAGACAATGGGCCGCTCTCTTAGCGCTAATGCATGACAACTCACGCAATTGAGACAGAATTGTATTACTTTTCAATAATTTAGTGTTTGGTGTGGAACAAATTGGTGATGATAATGATGTTGGCGATGATGATGAATGATGTAGAGCGAGCAGATCACTGATGCCATTTGGGCTGATTTGGGCGGCACTGCATTTGATAGCAAAACGACGCTTCGATGCCTTAAGAGCGGCGAACAGCCAATTAATCGCGTACACCATTAAGCCATCAGTGGCCAGCATGGTCTCGTGGGTCCCTACAGGGTCGTCCAAAAGGATAAACAATTGTTAACTGGCGCACAAATATTGTTTTTCCAAATTTTTATGCCCAGACATACGGCAAGACTGGCTCGACTGACAGTCGATATCAATCATTATGTCATAACATATATTAGATGTACGAAAAAATTCAATATTCAATATATTATATTAAATGCAACTAAAAATATTGTCCTTTTCTATATGAGATGTGCCGTTAGCTCAATATATCTAGTCTTCTCACTCTTCTCTCTCCAATATACCAACTCTTTTCTCACTCTTTCCTTATATTTATATATTTATTGATATTTTTCTCTAAAACTGTTCGCTCGGAAGTCGATTAAATTGTTTGGTTCGGGAAATATATTTTCACATTTTCACACATCTATTCCTTTCTACTCTTTGCACATCTTTTTTGCTCCACTTTTTCGTAAAAGAATTGTCGAAATAGTTGAGAGCAATAAAGAGAAAATTTTTGGTTAAGTTTTATTAGTCAAATAAATATGGTTTACAACTGCAATACTGAAGCAATTTTGAAGACTGCCTTCTATTATGAGTTTGTGTATTACTTTGTATACTTGTATCTGTAAACATAGCCACACTTATTATTTGATCAAGTACTTTCTAATAATTGATTTCTTTATAAATAAATAAATAAATCTACCATGTAAATAAATTAACTATATTATCTAATTAAGTAATTGTAAATAACTAACTAGTTTATAACATTAATGTTCTGATTATTTTAAACATATTTTAAAAACTATTTTTAATTAACTCAATACTACTCTTAGCTATAAATTTAATCAGGCTAAAAGCCTAATAATTATTAAATCAGTTTAAATTTAATTAAAAAAGATGGTGAAATAATAATTGTTTATCCAGAATATATTTTGTCAAACTTAACAGTCGATTAAGTTCTAAATAGTTAAAAACCGAAAATATTTCATAAAATCAAATACAATATGAAAATAAGTTGTAAGAATCTTTTTAATAAAACTCTTTCATGTTGATTTCTCGGCTCATTTATTCAAGAAAAAATGGTTTTGTTGTGGCTTCTAAATTTATTTGTGTCTAAAGTTATTTTTACTTCTTTAAACTTATCATTGAATTGATTTATCTATAATTTAATCTAACAAGTAAGATCATTATCGAAAGCAGTAATTATATATTTTGTCGAATAAAGGCTCAATTAATTTAATTGGTTTTTCTGCAAACAAAAGAATTGGCTTAGATTATAGACTAGTTGTTTGAAAAAGTGTTCAATTGATTAAATAGTGGTAACAGTTATATAAAGTGGAGAATATATGCGCTTTTTATGGCGCATAAGAAGCAAAACCGTTAGCCAAAGGCCGCTAACCTTTTAGTTACACTCTTTGAATGTAATTTATTGCATACAATACTTATCCTTTAATTTAGTCTATCTTTTATTAGAGCAAAAACTTTTGCAAAACTCAAACCCAATATAACAAACTGTGCGAAACCATATATTAGAGACAGAAAAATAGAAACTTTTCTCTCGACTCATAAAACTCAAGAAATTAGAAGTAATAGTTAGAAAAAGGCGAAAAAGATTATAAATTCCGGTTTGATTAAAGATTTTTAGCTGAATATAAATGCAAATTTTAGCTCGCAATGTTTGAAAAATCTAATTTGAATATTAATTGGAATAAACTTATAGTATATCCGAAAATATTAATCAAAAATGTTTCGCCAGTAATAGCTACGGATTATTAATATGACTAATTTCCGTTGAGAATTACGCTTGCGAATATAATTCTTTCGAATGAATATTCTTCTAAAATATCTGTTTTCTCTACTGTTTTCAAGTTTACTGTAATTTCTAATTTATCCACATTTTTGTGGACATGTTTTCAAAATGTCTAAAGCGATTAAATTTTATGGCAACACTTGCACTCAATGTATTACTTGGAGTTTAAGCCAAAAATTTATAGCATTTCTTTTGGCAAAAAATAAATAATACTTTTATTACTTATTTAATCAAAATTTTGGTTCATTTTTGTGTTGCCTTTTCCTCCGAATAATACGATTGGATTCAGTGCGCGTAAAGTTGAAGATTCTGTTATACCCATCAGAATATTTACTATTGAGATATACTAAACAAACAAACACTACGACTCTAACACCCACTGTCTAAAAGGCTGACCATTTTATAAGATTTACTTTTAGTTTTACCGCAAATTTCATTGACTATCATGAATATGAGGGGAGAATCTGTAAGTGAGACGAGAGGAGAGAGAATTCCCTCAGTTTTTATCGATTCCATACAACAAATTCCAACACTTTTTATATATCTTTATTTTTATAGTGTAGAGGGAATGGGAGAGTGGGTGAGAGTGAGGGCGAGGAGGGGAGAAGGAACATAAAGATGAATAGTAAATGAATAAGAGGAATTCGAGCTTAAATTAAAAGCTAATTAAATATAAAAACAAAACAAAACAAAAAAGTGGAAAAATATATTAGTTTCCATATATCAGAGAAAGACTAATTTATCTTTAGGTAAAACTGTTACATAAATTCAGTTGTAATATAAAATTGCATAAGCGATAGCTTGGAAAAAGTATTCGTAATAAATAGAGTCAATAACTGTATTGCATTGTAAGCTTATATTTAATAAACTTTAATATACGGCCGATATTTTGTTTGATAGAAAAGATCAAATTTCAATCATTTCTCATTGAAAGTCAAGCCAAGACAGTATCATATTGTGGATAAGCAGAAAAAGGCTCACAAAAAGCATTGACATTGTGTTACATTGAAATCCATTAAGTGTCGGGACACCAATTCATCAATTGTAGGCACAAACACTTGCACAACATTATGTACAGTAGAGTACATATACAGTATAGTACATACAGTGCAAACACTACACACTAATACAGTGTCGGCTACACAACGCACATACTGTACGTATATATAAAAAGAGTCGACCAGAAAAAAGGAGATCAGAAGCCAAACACAAATAAATGTCTGCTCTTTTCGGTAGTGCACTAAAAGGGATCGGAGCGGAGGAATGGGAGAGAATGGAGTTGAGTAGATGGAAAATCATTTCCTTTTGAATAAGGGATTAGAGCCGAAAAACTCATATAAAAAATGAGAGCAACAAAAAAATTTGTGCCAAATATATAAATGTATGTAATGTACAAAACCATTCGTCGCTTATGAATATATAGCAGAAAAACGACTCATTTTAATATCAATTCAATCGTATTTTGTTAACCAATATATCTAATCAAATAACGAAAAAACTATTGTTTTTCTCCAATCTCTTGCTTTGGCTTTTTTTGCTTGTATTTCGATCAATGTTTTAGTGATTTATAATCTCTGTATTTTGATTTCGGATCGAAATTTATAGCTAGAGCTCTGTCGCGTATGAAAGCACTGGAACCTATTGTTCTAAAGCGAACAATCATTTAACTTATACCCTCTTAAAGAAGTTGTTGTAACGGAACGGCAATTCTGTTCAAACTTTCTTTTTTCCACTCATTCTCTCTCCTCTTCTCCTATGCTCTTATGCCTCCTCTTGTGCTCTGTCTCTCTCTGTCTCTCTCTGTCTCTCTCTGTCTCTCTCTCCCTCTCCCTCTTAATGTTCTCTTTTAGTGTCTATTGACAAAACTATCCAATCGATTGTCTCATTATGTTATGAATGAATGTTTGATGTAAAACACACACAACTCGTCGTTTCTGATACTCTCGTCTCGTTTTCTCCCCGATGTCTATCCGTTATATGCGTTTAGTTTTATATCTTTCGCTCATCTATTCTCTTCGGATCAATTAAATTACATAATTTCCCAAATTTTTTATTCTCTTTCTCTCCTCTAATCGATTCTTAGTCTCAGATTATAATATTTGATAAATATTCCAATTATTTCTAAATTATATCGGAATTTAAGCCCAAATTAATCATTGAATGTAATGAAAAATTTTAATGATTAAGAATCTGTTCTTGTTTTCTGAAAATTGCAGTAATAGTTAAAAAATTATTTCTAATATTGTCTGAGAAAAGCAGTCATTTCTCTATTAATTCGTTTTAATACCTATTTATTACTTGATTTATAATTTGATAAACGTTTTCAGTATTATATCCTAACAGTAATTGAAGTGTAATTTATTATTTAGTAAAGTATGCGATAAAGATCACGATCTGGAGGAGAGACTGACTGGCATTGGGGGGAAAATGAGTGAAAGTTTTTATTATAAACAATAGGTATTGTCTTATTTGTTCAAAACAAAACATAAATATTGCCTTTTAGTAGATAAACACAATAAACCCAATGTATAGAGAATTAGTTGAATCGAAAGTATGGTTTTTGTCAAAAATAAAACCGTTTTTTGGTTTAAAAAAAGCAAACTTTAAGTGAAAGTAAAAAATCAAATAAAATGCTCAATGAAGTGAATGAAGTGAATTGAAGCGAACCTGTTTTGCCCAGAGCAAAAAGCACCGAATCATTGCCATTCATGACCGCATCGATCAGCTCCGGTAGGGCTGCCTTCGATAGTTCCTGATATGAAAATTGAGAAAATAAAACGAAAAGAATAAGAAAATAGAATAAAATCAAAAGAATTGAATTTCAGAGCGGATACAAATTGAGGCAATACAAGAGAAACAGATATTTATATATATATACAATATATATATATATATATCGGTATAAATAAACATAACATAGAATTTGGGATAATTTTATTTATCAATCAATACGAGAGAGTAGTGGTAGTGATGAGGGCTAAGCAAAGATCGTTAGAACTAGAAAAATAGAATTGGGGGTTAGGGAGGGGAACGGTATCTGAATGTGTGTTTGTACTGTACCAGTGAATTATTAGAAGGATTGGTTGGACCGCCACTGCTATTAACAATGGCATCGAATGCAAACATCTTGGGCGCAGTTGGCCTTTGATTTTGTTCATAGGACGACAACAGCGTCGGGTCGTAAAGAGTTAAGTGTTTCCGAGAAGAGTCTACACGAAGATAAGGCGTCACTGGTTCTGGTTCTGGAGGCTGTGGCTGTGGCTGCTGGTGCTGTTGTTGCTGTTGTTGCTGTTGTTGCTGTTGCTGTTGTGGGTGACTTATTTGCAAAATCACTTTCACCTTAAGAAGAATGAGAGAGAATGAGAATAAGTGATGGAATCGGGAATCGAGTGATTGTGAGAAAGAAAGAAAAGCAAAGAAAGAAAACGAGCGAATACTTTGTGTTCATTGCAAGCATTGACTTAAGAGATCGTAGCGTTTGTGTCGTTTAATGAAAACTCTTGGCATAAAAATTGATTTGTTTTGGGGAGTAATGCGAGTAATGCTCTGCATAACAGGCTTTGATAACTCAGTCGAGTGAAGCTCAATAATGTCTAATAGAATATACAGTTAAAGGCCTTAACATAAATGCGAGACTTAATGCTTAAATAGCTATTTCTGTTAATACAACTAATTCTGATCTCTACACAATTTTTTCATTTGTTTGCTCTTCTGGTTAACTATTTTTTGCTTTTCTTAATTAGTCCCCAACTCTAGTAATACCTTTCCGAGCGGGTGCTCATGGCGTGGAAATCGATTTGCAATAATTGTCTGATTTTTAATCGGTGTCGTCGTTAACGTCGATGTCGTAGTTGTTGTTATCGATGATATGTTGGGCATCGGTGGCAGACTCGACACCACTTGGCTGAACAGCGGTGCCGTCGCTCTGCTCGCAGTGCTGTGGGTCTGGGCTGTAGTGGTCGTACCAGTGCTTGTTTTGCTTAATTTTGTTGCCCTGGAAGGAGAGGGAGAGAGGGGAGAAAGAGAGATGAGAGAGAAGTATAAGTGAAAGAAGAAAAATAAGAAAATACGCGAAGGAATGGGTGAACAACGAGTAGATTAAATAAAGTTAGTGTTTCTCTCACTTTCTGACTAAATGAATGAAAGTCTCGTCAATTATATTGTATTGTATTGTAAAGGAGAGGAAAGGAAAGGCAAGAGAGAAAAGTCGATGCGAATCGGCTTCAGTGCATAGGATTGTAGTGGTTGTGCAAAAGGGGTGTTCCAGGGGTTCAGTGAAAACAGATCAATATCTAAATGATATAGAGCTAAGATATTTTCGCCGGTTTTCGCACTCGACTTAGGTCTTAGTTCGAGATTAGGGAAATAAATAGCAGTTTAGCTGAATTTATGGCAAATTTCCGTAAGTTTGCAGCTCTTAATGAAAGTTCATTGCATTTATTACATTAATCATTGATATAATTTTTCAATTAAATTTGAAGCTGAGCTTGTACAAAATATAAATTATCTAATCAATAGAATTAATGGTCATGAACATTTTGAGAATTGCTATAAATTCGGATTTAATATAAAAAATTATTTCTTCCCAATAAAGCCATTACTGGAAAAAGAAAAAAAAATTCAATTCATTGAAAAAATTGTATTTTCACAGATAGTGAAGCAAAAAGAAAAAATTCTTTGCCTCTAATATTCAATTTGTGATATCGTATAAAATAAATTTCAAAATCCAACTGAGAATCTAAACGATTGAAAAGAAGAGTAAACTCGAAAAATGCTTTTTATTCCAATAACTTATTTAACATTAAAAACAAATTTAAACTTTTGATATCGTTTGGAGAGTAAATCAATTTAGAATTATATATATATAAAAAAAAATATTTTTCAATGAATGAAAAACAATTTTAGACAAAATTTCGAGCAAAAAAAATTAGTGCGAAAAGTGTTCAGTGCATAGCAACACATGCAGACCCCAAACATACATATCGGAGTTAAGGCTTAGTTGATAGGCAGGCGTTTTATGGTGAGCCGGAGTGATGCCAGTGCTAAGCAGAGTAAAGGCTCGACACAAGAAATATTATGATAGCATCCAATTGAATGAGTGTAGAGAATATCGAAATGTAAAGGCATTTAAGAGTTAACTCTCGGCACAAATCTTGATGAATCTGCGTCTGGGAGTGGCCATCACAGCCCATCGCAGCCACCAGAACACCAGTGCCTAATGTCAACTAATGTTCGATAGGAAGGTGTGGGGGATAAGGCTTTTATCAACATTTTTCTAACCCTCCGCTTAAATGCTCAACACTTTTATATACAATTTGACTCCCAATCCAGTAATTGCTCTGATCTTCTCAGTCTCTCCTCTTCCGAATACTACGTTTTTTATCTTTCGTTTTTCATGCGAACACTAGTTTTGCTACTCTTCTCACTCACCCCTCTCTCAGAACTCTATTCTTTTTACACTTGTCTTGATTTTTAAACATTTTAAAGGGAAAAAAGAGAAAAAAATTCTCAATAGAAATGTTGTTAAAAAATTTTCTTCATATACTGTATATAAGTTTAGTGGCAAAAAAATACATAGAAAAAGTGGGACAACAAAAATTGGAGAGTGCATAAAATCCAAAAATAAAATCCCATTCATAAATCTAATGGTTATCTCTTTGCATATCTCAATTCGAATCATCATTTTTTCCATTTTTTATGTGTGCCTTAAAAATCATATTTTTGTTTGTTTGATGAAAAACTGTTTGCGAAATAAAATATATAAAATTGTGTATAAAATGTATAAATAGAGATATGAATAGAAATGAATGGAAAAAACTTGTAGTGCACTATACTGAGTATTCTTGCATACAATGGGTGTAAATGTAAAACTGCATTATATTTATTACAATTTTCCATCTCTTTCACCGCTAGAAAGGCTAACAAATATTTTGTCATATTTTTCCAAAACATTCTTTTATCACTAGTACTGATTCAGTTACTGTCTATTATGTATGTGTTTCTCGACTGCCGCACAATTCCTCACTTACGCACATCTACTCAATGAAAAGTTTGGAAAAAATCATAAACTTATTCATATTTAGAGTTAATAAAATGTTTTGTTTGTAATGAAAATTTTGCGTTGAATGCAACGATTAATTGCAATAAAAAGTGATTCATTACAGCCTGAAAAAAGTTATATAAATATTAAATAGCTAACACTTGGTTAGAGTATTTATTCAGCTTTTTCAATTTTATTTTTGGTGGTTAAGTGAATAAATATATTTTTATATACAGTATATGCTAAATAAAAATAACAAATAAAATTAATCAACTTTTTGGCACTATTTTTAATCACAATCTATAATAAGTAAAAAATATAATATAATATAATATAAATGTTATTGCATAAAATTGAAAAATTGTATACAAAGTCTATTAATTAATCAGAATTTACGGCTTTTATTAGCTTTTAGCTCAATCTTGATATAACAGTAATTAATCATAACTTCATTAAGAGATTATCAGCAAATATTTTTCAATCGACTTTACAATATATTTTGTATATTAAAAACTCAGTTTGTATTTAAAATTTTGTGCAAAATATATTTTATAATTAAATCAGAAATTAAATAAAGTTTGCATATTAAAAGTGAGAAAGAGAGAGAGAGAGAGAGAGAGAGAGAGAGAGAGAGAGAGA
>JAQFXP010000317.1:0-33848 GCA_034693685.1 Belba bartosi | reverse complement strand
TTCTCATTTTGGACGATAGACACTGAGGTGATCCTCATTCTGGATAAAGTGATCCTCAATAAAAATTAACTGTAAGAGTGCTATGAGTGCTAAATAGCATCTCTATTGACACAACTCTATGCAGTTGTTTCTCTCGAGTGATACTAATGTCTGCATAAAGAAAAACTTAAGCTATGATGTGATGTCATTAGACGTGTGTTGAGTCACCTTTTTTTGCTTTACTATAACGGATGTTGTGTTCAATACAAAACAAAAGTGAAAAGTGCTATCAATGCGATTTGGGGAGAGGGAGGCAAGGGGAGAGTAGGAGAAGGAGAGGGAGAGCGAGAATTAAGAAGTGAGAAATGCAAAGAAAAGAGCGAATATTTGCTGACATTGATTCAAAAGAAAAACAGCGAACCATTCGAGCCATTAGACAATAGCTGGTGAAAAGAGGGGTCACTTAAAAAGTAATGTTTGCCAAACGTGACACTGAATATCCGAATATATTTTTAGTCAAAAGAATAAACTTATTTTTGCAAATTTCATCGACTGTAAAGAATTTGCTTTATTTTAAACGTTAGAACTTTCGAAAACATCCATAACTTTATTGTTTTTTCCGTTTCAATAGTTTGCCTCTAATTCCAAATTGACTTATAGTAAGCCTCATCTCTACTATTTCTGAAATTATAATTCAATTTATCGAAGTTTACATATTTGCCTCAACTTGTGGTCTATTACACAATAAAATAACTGTAACTCAATATGACTTACACTGAGAGACAGTCATAATCTTGAATTTCATATCATATCCATATCCGTACAGTTAAAGCCACACATATTGAACAAAAACTTCTATTTTTCGAGTTTTGTCTTCTACTCAACATTTGGTATTTCCTTTCGATGTCCATCCATTCCAAGCTATTCCATTCCATTCCCTTCAGTGATCTATCTCTACGTTTAACTGTCTTCTCATTCTTATCGTTCACTTCCATTCACATTCTTATTCTTATTTAAAGGTCTTTTGAATTATTCTCACATTCACTGTCTTTTGTTTGTATCCACACTATTGTTCTATTTGTTTCAATTGAACTTTTCATTCAATCCAATACTTTCTCATTAAATTCAATTCTCAAACTAATACTTCACTGAATTAATACAAAAGTCTAAGTATTTATTATTCTATTCAAGAATTTGAGAATTTCATATCTTCCGAGTAACTGAAAACTTATTTGATTAGAGTTGAAAGTTAAATTAATTTTATTATTATTTGCCATTAGATCGATAACATTGAGGCATGTCTTCAATTTTTGCTTCAATTGGGTGTTAATATCGATGGAATCAATGCTAACGGTATGTATTGAAATAAATATTTGTTTTTATTATATTCTTTCAAACATTAACTTAAACATAATTCAGTTGTTTTTAATATAAAAATTTTTACATTGTGTATAATATCATCCTACACATTTTAAGGTTTGACTTGATTAGCATATTTAAAAATTCAGGAAATAATAAAAAAAATTCGAATAATTCTTAGTCATTCCATTCATTAAAAAGCCATAATTTTGTTTGAAATTTAATGTTTTGCGAAAAAGTATAAAGAGATAGAAAACGAATAAAATTACAGTAAAAGCTGTGAATATTTAATGTTTATACAAACGCTTCCTTTACTCAAAATAAAATATAACTCATTTTTATATCTTTTTCTTTATATTTTAAACATGTATTCAATGCCAAGTTTTTTGCTTAAGAACCAAATGTTTGTCTGTCATTGACATCAAAGAATATATGAATTGCTATAAACTTAACTTGTAAAGATCATCAAAAATGTTATTTAATAAAAATCTAATATTTGATAAAAATTGGAGACTAGTAATGAAATCACTAGTTATTTAATTTATTTTAGTTTTAGCCAATTCTGAATTAATTTATTTTAGTCATTATTAATGAACTTAATTCCGAACATCATTTGACACCAATAGCACAAAATGCAGAGACATATGTATTTACATTAATTTCTAAGCGCACCTGCATTTGAATGTCAATTTGACAGAAATATAAGAGTAATAGTTATTCGGCAAAAGTTAAACATCAATGCCATTGGGCTCTAACTGTAAGGATTTGCATATAACTAATGGTTAGTTTACAATATTAAATGTTTAATAAAATTCCGCCTTTTGAGAGAGTAATTGTGTGAAGAGTAAAGATTGTCTCTCTTTTCGTATTCTAATTAATATTTTAAATCTGAAATTTTGCCAAAAGCTATAATATTAGCATTTCTAATGATTCCGTATGTATTGTTATGTTATGTTATGTTATGCTTTGGTTTTAGTTATTAAACAATTTTTATGTTTAACTTAAGGCAATACTTTTCGACTTAAAACCATCAAACTTTAATAACTTTCATGTTAACTTTATTTTTTTAATTTGTTATATTAGAGAATATTCTCAAAATTCTTATTTTTCTCTTAAATTACAGATGTTTTTGACGGAAACCTAAAATCAATATTAAGTCTATTCTTTAATCTGTCGCGTTATAAGCAAGCGATTAAAGCTCAGCAACAGCAACAGTTAACTGTCCAACAGCACCAGCACCAGCAACAACAACTGGCTTTACATAATCGAAGTCCTTCAACGTCGACAACCCCTCCGATCACTCCATCTGCAGCTATGCTATCGAAGTGAGTCATTCATAGGTTTATTCAAATTCATGTATTGCTCGAACATAAGCCAATGTTTATCGATTGGAATAACGTTAAGCATCTGTTCGGTGGAAGCGCTGCCACAATGTGTCGCAACTCTCGCTATAAATTCATATTTGTTTTGATTATTGAATCTATTTTTCTCTGCTCTCAGACTACCATTTGGTAATTCAAAAGCGAATTCTAAGAATTCCTCCTCAAATATACCTATCGGACCGAAGAAGGCCTCCGTTAGCGGCGGAAGTATCCCGTCATCTGTCAGTTCTTCAATTGCCAAATGTGCCTCATCTCAGGGTAAGTCTTACTCTTTCCGCACAAATATATGTTTTTTTAATGCAAGAAAAGATTGCATTCTATAGAGTTGTAAACGGATTAACGTATTATATCGTATATCCAATATAAGAATATCAGATCTAATTGAGTGTTGGAGTAGAGCCCATATACTCTACTTTATAGCACAACCAGCTTAAGTGGTTATATTAGAATCAGCTTTTTATTGCTATTTTCTAATTTATTTTCCAAGTATTAGGTAAATGCAATTTTCTTAATATATCACAATCTCAAGAATAAAGTTAAATCAATTAATTTTCCCAAAAAATTCATTAAAATCTAATTAAGAGTCGATTTTCACTTAAATTTATTAGAATTTTCTTTAAGAGAATTTCTTTTATTACAGTTTTTTTAATTAATTATTTTTATATCAATAAAAGAAATTCTAATAATAATAGGAAACTATAAATATAATAATCAAGAATTCGGAACTCATTTATTTTGTCATAACTCGCAACGGCGTATAAATTGATTAAATTTTTTTTCTCACTTAACATTGAATAACAACCAAAAAATTTTGTTGTATTATATTTTATGGCTTTAAGTAGTTTTTGCTTTTTTGATTGCAGACAATCAAACGCTTTGTCAAAAACGCAATTAAGATATTTTTGAACACAATTTCTACGTTCATATTAACGCCTCATTAATAATGTGTTTTGTGATGAATAAGCTTTTTAGGGAAACATAAGTTTAATATTAGACAAATTAAAGTATGATTTATCGAAATGTATTAAAATAGTTTATTTGGGGGTTTGTTCCCCATTCGTCATAACTCTTATGCCATCCATTTGTGAGCACCAGATGAGTGCAAAGAAAAAAAGTCTTCATTTACTTAATTGGTTGAGTTTTATGATGGATCCCAATGTGATTTGTAATGTGATTTTTGCATTCCTTTAAATCATTTTATATACCGGTTATCACCAAAATCGCAATATATAACACCTTTTCCATTCATAACACTCGCCCACCAGTGCATTGACTCTACTCTTAGGAATGACCAGAAAAAGTGTCGCAGAAATATATATTTCAACAGGATGCATAGTTGAAAATGCTTTCATTATTTAAAGCTATAAAACACACTGTGACTTTTTGTCTTGCTTTAATTCAATTAAAATGCGTATTTACTTTTGTGTTGATTAAAAATCGCATTTGAACTAACACTCCATTAAAAATAACTGCCCATCTCTGCTCTTTTCTGCAAATTCTCACTACATTTCCATCGATCGATAGCGAGAGCATGAGAGGGAGAGAGAGAGAGGGAGAGAGAGAGGGAGAGAGGGAAGGGGAGAGAGAGAGAGAGAGAGAGAGAGAGAGAGAGAGAGAGAGAGAGATCAATGATTATGTTATTATAGCCTTTATATGTATAACTTAATGGATATTTATGGCGTCTTTTGCGCAAACATTTCCGAATCATTTCGAATGTTTTGATGGCTCGGGATTTGAGTGAAAATTACGATTAAAATATTTAATTTGATGATAAAGTATAAATGATCTTTTATATTGCTAATATTTGGCAAACAAATATAATTTAAGGGTATATTTAGTTAAGGTATGAATAAAAGTAAATGAATAAAGTAGAAAAACAATTTAATTCTATCGAAATTACAGTTAATATTATTTTATGTTTAACTTTTAAAATAATATTAACTTTGATTTTAAGCTTGTTCATTAGTTAATTTTATTTTATTTAGTACAGTATTATTATTTGGTGGTATGTGTAATATTTTATTTGAAATATACTTGCATAGTAATGATGACTAATAGATAATGATAACTATAATCAGAATTTTTACTCAAATTTGCAAATATTTTTTTTGTTTGAATCAATTAAAATAATTGAATTTATATATTAATGATTGTATTTACAACTGTATTTAAAAAACCCCAAAACTTGAAACTAGAAAAGTAATTACGAACTAAATGTTTATAAAAAGTACTTTTAATTGAATTCAAGACATGTTTTGCTCCAAAATGTGTGTTCAATATCTCTTAACATTGAATCGATTATTTGGATAACTAATTATTGGATTCAATTCTCTTAAGATGCAGTGAACTTCAATTACTGAATTGTATATAATATATCTTATTCTTCAGTTCTTCAGATGTTTACACAAATTACAAATTGTATATTTCCAGAAATAGTATATTCAGGTCCCAAGTGGTCTTCTGACGGACTCCAGAACCAAATGGTTTATAAGTTTCAATTATGAATAGAAAAAAGCTTTTTTCATATTGCAATGCAATCGTTGTAGAGTTGGCTATAGATTCGAGACTCAGGACTCTATTTAGGCTCGAGAGTCGATCGACGCCAACCAGTTCTGAATGCAACTTAAGACTGAAATTTTGACAATATATTCAAAATGTAATTTGCTAGTACGTAGCAGAATACAAAGCAAAAACTAAGCTTGCATATAACATTTTAGATATTATATTGAAATTCTAAAATAAGTATAAATTTAGAAAAATTTAAAACAAAACAATTTTATTATTTACTTGTTTTCTAGTTAAACTATAATTTAGTCTATTTATTGAAATTATATTTTAAATTCTATTGATATTTACTATTATCTACTCTCTGTGCGAATATCTAATCTGAAACATTTTTGAATCAAAACATTTTGAAAATTCATGGCTCAACTAAAGCGGAAAGTTTTCCGATAATAAACACCGTCTCTTCTAAGTTGCTTGCTCTTTTTATTTATAAACAATTAGTAACAACTATTCTGTTGTCTATATTCAAATTATTTCTTATAATATTAAGTTTAAAATTAAAATGTATTCGAATTATTGCTAATATTATTTTATAAAAAACAATTTTTAAATTTTAAACATTGATGATTAGCAGTGTGTTTACATAATTACTAAATATAATCTTATTTATTAATGTGATAATTTAACAAATTGAAAGTGTGGTCTGTATTAGAGTCGGGCTCGAGGGCGAGAGTCCAACTCTAGATCCAAAGCTATTCTGTGACCCTTCTATGTCAATGCCATTTATGTCTTCACTTTATCTTTGAATTGAATTTAAAGTTAACAGAACTTATGAAAATGAGAGAAACATTTGCTACAAAACAAACTAAACTAAAAAACTGGAAAAACATAAATTTCGGGCAAATGGCAAACAATTAGATAGTAATGTCTGAACGCGTTATTGCGAACATATATTCATTCATATGCTATGACTTATGGGAAATGAATGCACTGATGGTTTGTTCCCAACAACTGATCGTTTGTGTTGGTTCGGCTCCCCTTCTAAATGATTCAGAGGAATGGGAGGAATGGGGGGTTTTCTCGTGCGATGCACTCAACCTACAGAGCGGCAAGCTGCCTTCAGCTGCCTCAAACTGAATTATTCTCTTTCACAGTTAGACTACACTCCGTTAGCTTACGTCTGATCTGAGCCTTTTGTCATTGAACTAGCATTGGGTCACTCGAATATATTACAATTTCTATTGGTGTGACTGTCACTGAATAGCTGTGTTTTTATGAGTTCCCCAGTCTCTCAGTCTCTTCGGATGCACTTTTCAATCATGACAATGCAATCGATGGCAACATATTATTGTTGTTTTATTATTATTGCAAATGCGTCTGATTTCTGGTAGCAATCGATTGGGAGTTGAAATTCAAGTAAGAGATATACAATATCAGAGATTATAATCAATTGAACATTAATTTAGTTAAACGAGAAATTGCGTGTTTTAGTATATTAGCTAAAGTGCTTTTAATTTTATCTTTGGGAAAAAACTCCTATTCATACTGTACTTGCATATCAGTATTAGACATCCTTACGTGAGCTAACTGTCCTAACTATCCTCTCTTTTGGGCCACTATTTGTATTTGTCCCTATATTTGGTATAACTTTTCATTATATTTAGTTAGTATATGGAACTAAAAATTGATTTATAATTTTATTATTTCTAAATTTGTGTTATTTTTATTGTGTTTAATGTTTTTATTTCTGCAGATATAATTTAAATTGTATTTTTAAGATAATTAATTTTTCTCTATTCATAAGCCATTAATTGTTTTTGGATATTGTGTCTAAAACAGAGTACAGAGTATTGTGTTCTGTAATGCGATATATTGTATAACTGTTTCTCACGATATAATCAAACTGTTTGTATATTAAATTGATTCCAAATTTTCGTTATCTGAGAATATTCAGCCGTTGTTTACAGTAATTAAAGTTAAATATTGAAACTCTATATAATAGTTAGGATTTAACGCAAAGTTTTGAATATAAATATTTGAAAGATTAGTTTGAATTTGAATGCATTGATAATGACTGCGATCCGCACTATAATTAATGATTTTTACGACCAGAGACGCTATTGTATTAATGTCCAAAACACTGTTCAAAGTTTGATTTAAGCATATAATTAAATACCGAATTATTCAGCCATTAAAAGCTAACCATAAAAACGAAACATTTTATACTATACGACAGAATATAAATTGTTTTTTATTACTTTAATCTAAAATTGTATCTCAAATGCTATGAATGTCGAGTTAATTAAGAAAATAAACAATTCTTGTGTGACATAAAACACATGACATTTTAGGAAAATATATTTATGACATTAGTTGTCACTAATTGTCATTCAAATCTTCAAACAAAAGACTTTTTCAATGCAGTCTGCAGTCGGGCAGAGCCAGAGACCACCCAATTATCTAAACTTCTCTGAAATTGATATGTTTTGCCGTTCGAACGGTGTATCGAAAGATAGTTTACTTTTTTCTACAAGTTTTTGCTTTTAATTCTTATTTATATTTATTTCTTTATTTTTAACGCATCTGTTCAGCAAAACATTAACGACTTTTCTGCTTAATATTACAATTTATTTAATAAATTAATATGTTTTGCGAACAGAATATATTTTACATATGGTTTGCAAATTTAAAAAAATTGTTGGAAAATGTATATTGAATTACATTCAGAAATAAATATTATATTTAGTCTTTGCTCAAGCAAAATTTAATACTTATTTGACATAAGTTATTTCTATCAAAAAGATTGACTTAAATTTTGTTTATAATTTATAGCTTAAAATTGAGTTAAATTATTAAAAATTCAATTGATTTTTATGTTGTTTATTAACTAAATTTAGATTTTTATTCATTATTTAACTAATTTAAAAATAATTTTTAAATACAACTTATAAATTATAGCTACTTTTCAGTGGTCAATCATGTCAACTTTCCAGTAGACGCGTATTTCAATTGCTTTAAAGCAAATCATCATCAGTACATTTAATTATGCACTAACTTAACTAGATTAAGTTATAATTTAGACGAGACTCTAAGAGTTGAGGCCCAGAAATGAGTTTCAATTGCGATGAATATTGAGTCTAAACGGCAATACAGTTTAAAATTACATTTTAGTGTTTATATAAAAAGTTTCAAATTTTATTTTCAAAGGCATAACTCACAAACAAAAACTCATAAACTCAAAGCCATAACTCATAAACTTGTGAATAAATATAGTATTAAATTTAATTATTAAGATATTTCCATGCAGATATTTTGTTTTTAACTTTTTAAAATTATTTATAACGAAGTTTAGAATCCCTAAACACAAACATGTTTTAATCAAACAATTTTCATTGCCAAACATTTGAGTTTAAATATCTCTGTTAGTTAGAATCTAATAAGAAATTGCATTAATTCCAATATTATTTTTATAAGTAAAGTTGAGCAACAAGCTGCAATAATTATTTACTTAATATATTTGATGATAACAATTGCACATTAAGCCAATTAATTCAAATTGCTATTAATTTATTTGCTTTTTAGTTCACACTTTAAGCACTTATAAGCTTTAAATAGCAATACAAAAGTGTTTTAATTGAATGAGACATTAATTCTTTGATTCAATCAATTTTCGTTATTATTTAATTACCTTTAGTTTAGTTGAAGAGAATTACTGTTTTACTAAAACTCGAATCTAAGACTCAATGATAAACTCGTTTTTTCTTTAGATAAATATAGATCTCTGTTGTGTAGACAAACATAATAAAAAATTTATTGAATTTGTAGAAATGCATCAATTCTTAATCCGAAATAGAAGTAAACATTGCGTGACATTAGAGGCAATTAATTGATATCTAAGAATCGCATGCAATCCGAAATTTATTTATTAAGAAATTCTTAATACAAGTCCTAAATAATTAATAAATATTTAAAATTAATTCAATTTTTTCGTTTTATTATAATATTTTGAGCCACGAATAGAATTTAAATAATAATAAAATTTAGAGAATAAATCTATTTTAGTTTATGATTGTTAAGACTGATACAATTGATGGCTAATTCATTTGAAAGCTTTCGGATGAGAAACATATGAAAAATGAGTTTAAATATATTCAATCCTTATAACAATGCAAACACTAATTAAATAGCTGTTCCCTTAAGTTAAGGTCATCTCAACTCTGAATCTAATTAAAAGTCGATGTATTGGAAAAGAATTCCTGATATCTGACACTTCGATCAAAACTTTTAAAATCAAAATTGAAAACAAATCGAAAGAAAGAAATACTTTTCAATTCAAGTATTAAATATTATGAAGAGATAATAAAAGTTGATTTGAGTGGCAGATGTACTGTATATTAAAGGAGTGACTGCACGCACCGGAGGATTATTTAAAATCCAATTCAATATTATGTAATATTTGAGTTTTTATAGTGAAATACATGACGTAAGGGATAAGAGGAAAAGGAATATATTGTAGATAATAGAGTATTACCACAATTAATGTGCGATTGTTTAGCACATTGTGTATATGTTTTGCACATTATGTATGAGATGTACATCGTATGAGGCAATGAGATAATGGTATGGTATGGACAGGAGAGTACTGTAGAGTATAGTATGGAAGGTATTGCATAGAGTCGGGTGCAATCAGTCGGTTCATGAAGCATGTCTTGTGGCATAAGGCCGGCGCCACTCACTCTCGTCAGGCGTGGTTCGCATTTCGTTCTATTCCTCCAATGCTTTCGTTTACACTTTTATCACTAGTATTGCACATATTGTCACTAAATGTTTAATATGTTTCGATTCAAACCTTCAAAGCGATTCAAATGGAAATTTAATTTTATTTAATTGAAAACCGATTTATATCTCTGTTTTAAAATGCACTTACGATTAAACTTTTGTCATAACTTTCAGTTTATTTCTTTCCAAAAGCTGTTCGAAACATAAAATTTCCTGATTTTTGATATATCGGTTGTGTCTATCAGTCACTAGTCTTTCATATCTATGACATTTAAAAACAAGTGATTTTGGGAACGAATATAATGATTGTTCCAAAAAAAGTTCCGAAATTTTCTTCTGAAAAATATGGTATAAATCTAATTATTGTCAATCATTTTTTTTGAATACAATTTTACAAATTTTTTCCATATATTCGCTGTCAGAATGTGTGAGAAAATATATTTTTGGACTCTTTCCAAGAATTAAGTGTCAACTGAACTCTTTTTCTTTCCATAACTCTAATTTCTTAATGTTTTGTGCTTGCTTATATGCTGTTATAAATTGGATTTTCTCAGTCGTGAAAAATGGATTTAAGAAAAAAAAAGTTTTTATTAGACTTTTTCTAAATTAACTTTTATTTTGTAACTTTCATTGTATAAAAAGTATATATTTATAGCACTTTGTTTCGAAGCTCTATATGTATTGTGTGATCACTTCAAGCATATCACAAATTGGTGTAGTATTTAGGAATTGAAGCTAAAAATTATTTTTATCGTTATTTTCGCAACTGATTTAAATGTTTTACTTTAATATTTTCTAATTGAATGCACAATAGGATCGCCCCGTTCGGGATCGCCGGCCTCTCATTCATTTATACCGCATTCAGCTCATCCACAGCCAACACATTCGAGTCCACAATCTGCTAATCAAACAACAACTCAGATCCCGACCAAAGGTATACGAGCGCCCAGGCCTTCATCCACGTCATCAATACCACAGTTCGGTCCGAATGCTAGTACAAAGACAAGTGTGATATTGAGGAACAAGAATAGTGTCGGTACTCAACAGCAATCGCAACAATCAATAGTTGATAAGATTAAACAATATAACAAAAGTGGTCAACAAATAGCAAACTGCGAACAAACTAATCCTCAAATAGTAGTGAACAACAAATGTGAGCCAACAGTGTCTAAGAGAACGAGCAGTAGTTCGGGATTCAGTTCAGCCAAAAGTGATTCGAGTGCTAGCCTTTGCGGTTTAGATACCAGTGTTTCAACAGTTTCTGTAAATAAGATAAGGCCTACACTGACCCAATCGGTCGCCAAAACGCGGTCTTCGAACCACAGCTCAAACCCAATAAACTCAGCCGTTTTGCCCAATACTAACTCTAACTCTAATTCTAATATTTGTTTTAATTTAAGTTCTAATCAGTTGAAGAAAAGCGAAGAAATTCTTAACAATTGCGATAATAACAAAACAAATGCTAACAATAGTAATAGTAATAGTAATAAAAGTTCTAATTCGAGTTCAAAGTTGGGTTCAGTGCCCGTCAAACGAATTCAGCCGCCGAGAAGTAGACCTACTTCGACAATAATAGACAATACGTCAGTTCTAGCGACGATGGCGTCCGGCACTCAGTCGACTTCAAACACTTCTCTGACGGCTATCGCCAAACCCACCGCTGCTGTGAAGGGAACGTCAAAAGTGTTTGCTTCAGAAGACACGATCAACAGAATAACCAACACTAGTTCGCGCAAGTTTGATAGCCAGGCCTCAGAGCCGGACCAATCAACTCAAGCCAATTGTAAGATGAAGACCAATTCGGAGAAGTGCGCACAACATCAGTCGGCTCTCAACCAGAAGCCAGAGCCCAGTATTGCAATGGTCTCACCGATTATGGCCAGAGAACAGAATAGAGGCAATGGTAGAGATGAAGCGCTCGAACACAAGAAGTGTTTTAAAGAACAACAAACACAACAGGAATTGAAAGCTTCGACCACTTCTTTGAGGAATGCAGTCAAACAAAGTGAAGACAAAAAGACGAATAAAGATAAGAAAGTGGAGGAACGGGTTAGTCAACCACAACAGACATCGGAGACACAACTGCTGGACTCGGCTTCGTCTTCACTGGGAGAGGAAGAGTCGGCCAGTAATAGTGACGTTGACTCAGCTCTGGTTAACATAAAGCCAATGCCACCTCTGGTGAGGACTTCGCAGTTTGCGTTCCTTCGAAGCAATAACAACCAGTTCTCTAACGGAACGTCTTATTCGAGATTTCCGAACAATTACTCGGCAATAGAGAACGGATATATATCCGACTGCACAGTCAACAACTTCAGGGGCTGTTACTCAGCAACTGGTCCTAATGTTGGATATCTGAGCGAAACCGAAATACTTTCGCCTCATTTCAAACGAAATCAAATATTGTCCGCAAAACCAGATTATATGAGTCCAACACATCGACACTATAACGACACCGACAGGTGAGCTCTTAAAGAACACATTTCTTGAAATTGATTTTGGTTTGGGTTTAAGTCAAATAAAACGCGAGAAAAGCCATCAAACTATCAGTTCGTTGCTTAGCATCACAGCTATTAAAGCAAAAAAATCTTCGTCTCTTCGCCTAAACCAACTAAATAACTGCACTTTTATTAATAGATTTTTGAAACATTACTTCGATTAAAGTACTCCAACAAAAAGTACTAAACCTAACACTTGAAAAGAACTTTATCTAAACTTAAAGTAAAACCATATTAATCTCGATTTTGTAAACTTGATATTAATTTTAATTTGTAAGTCATTCAGTGCCAAACATAGCTTATCAATCGTTTATCCTTTCATTTGGAATAACATTTATTTTTGTTAACTTTAAGCACTTCTGCACTAAATCAACACAAATCGACACATTTTTTATTTATTTGATATAATTTGAAATTATTTTATTTTGAATTCCAGTGCCGCCAATGCCAATGCCATACGAGCGGCCAATTTATATGATTTAATGCACCCGAAGCACAACACTAGTAATAGTGCACAGTATTCATCATTTTGGTAAGAATTGTCGACAAAAATAGACAAAAACTCTGTTTTACTCTGTTTTTCACTTTTAATCAGTCTTTTAATTTAAATTTGTTTAAGTGTTAGCTATGTTTTTGTCAGAACTCTTGTATCAAAATTCCAACTTTCAATCAATTTCTCGTCTGAGTCTTACCTCTGATTATGTGATGCGATGTATGGTTGCGTCCATTCTTTACAGAACTGCTTCTTCTTCTGCTACTACTGTTCCATAGACTATACTATAGACTATACTCTACACTCTATACAAGAGAACCGATCGATATCTGTATTGCCATAACTATGCCGTTCAGTGTTGTTGATCTCTAAATAAGATTTTTTAGTATTTCTCTGTCGTCTCTTCATTTTCCTAAATGATTGCAAAAACCTTTTGAATATTTTTGTTTAAATTCTTGAAATGCATTCGTTTCTAATCTTAACTCAAAGATTATGTAATTATAAAAATAAAATATTTGATTGAAATGAGTTTCGCAAAACTAAACCGAATTCTTGTGTTGTTTGTATCGCTAGTTTGGATGACAGCAGTTCATTGAGCTCTGATCCAGGAATGATCAGCGGAACCGAAGCGAGTGGAACCACCACTACCTCATCGATGAGCTCTTCAACCGGTGGCGACCCTATCAGTCAATATATGTCGAAATCGAGTTCGAAAAATGTCTCCAATAAGAGCTCATCCAAAGCAAAGTCGAATATAAAGAAAACCGATTCTTCGATGCAAACCGAGTCCATGTCTGCCCTCAGCTCTACCGCTGTCTGGAAGAGGTATCTTCACGAGCACCACATGAAGATGAAAGCCAATAACACAGTCGCCCCCAAAGCCAACTGCGCCAACAGCTCCGCCAACGGCGAAGAGGGAACTAAAAGTCTAGATCGACTCGAATCACGACTTAATAATCTGTCGAATACTAAAAAACTGATTAATAATTCGAAATTAACCGAAAGACACGACAGCTTTGAGTCGATAAAACACGGAATCAATAATAAAAATAATAATTTGAAACATGATTTGAGTCTATTGTCTAATAAGAGACCGTTAAGTAGTCCGAGTTCTTCGCGGACTTCACTCACGACAAATGCCGGACCTGTTCTCAAGCAATACACTGTTCAGCGCCAGACTCACAAAAACCGAGCGATGGCTTCGACTCAATCAGATGTCACTCATTCGGACACTGAATATATTCAGCAAAAGCAACAAAACAATAATTACCAGCACTTAGTGTCCAATAAATATTCATATATGACGTCACCGATCAGACAAAGAGATGTCAGTTCTCGGCTCTCTTCATATGCAGACATTGGTGGTTATGGCGGCGCAGGTGACGGTCAGTCGGGGTTAGGCCACACATCGATGAGCCCATGGCTACAGCGCCATGCGTTGGCTCTCCAGAGAAACGCTATGACAGAGGCCGAGAGCATGGAATCACTTAATGGTCCGCTTTCTCTCGATTCAAATTACTTCGTCACTCGACAACACTGTTCTTCGCGGCCAAACTCGACGGCTGTCCGACTGAGAGAGACCGCTTCTGCCTCTCCCTCTCCCGGATTCAGTTCATCACAAAATCGATCAAAAGAGCAGTTAATCAGAAACGGATCGCTTCGGCTAAACAAGAATTCTGAGCCGACATCTCAACCGACATCTCCAACTCGTTTTGCAAATCATGTCTACAGTTCCCCAAATCACGACTCGGGACTCAATATAACTGGTAGTCAGCGCTCGGCAACAGGTAATGCACCCAACGCTCAGTTCGGAATCAACTCAAAAGAAGATCTGATCCATGGCTCGCAGTTATCGTTGGTTTCAACTTCTTCAATGTTTTCATGTTCTGTGAGTCAAATAGAGAATAAATTAAATTAATTCTGAATTCAATTTTCACTTTTTCCGCATAGTTCACGAATTGATTAGACCTAATGATTAATTTATATTGCAATCAAAGGCTGGGTTTTAGATATCAAATATAATATTAATACTAGTATACAGTATATAAGTATTTACTCAGTGTTTGGGTTGTGTTGTGTACACAGTGTTGATATGTTTGCTCTGATTTATGATACTTCAAATTTATGAGAATTAAGGAAATAGAAGCACTTATCAGGTTATGCCAGTCATTCATTCTTTCAATTAAATCAATTCGAAAGCATTTAATTAAAAGCAAACACTAATAGAAGTCTCACTTTGACGAATCAGACATTTCTATTGCTTTAACCAAATTATTATTCAAAATAACTTTAATTTTGTTTTAGTTCTACTTTTAATACTCTCTGTTCTTCTGGTCTATATTTAGATCTAATTTTAATAATTATAATAATTTTACTGAAAGTTCTGTTTATTCAGTCTTTTCTAATATTAAATAATATATATTATAATAGGTTTGGGAGAAATGAACTTAATTTTTACTCATCCGTTAATAATAAATTTTAAAAATATCAATTCTTTTTAAAATCCATTAATAATATAACAAAATGAGTCCAAAACTTCACAAATACTACATTTTTGTTTTATAATTTCCTACTAAAAATAATAAATTTAATTTTAGAGTTTTTTTTACATTTTTTTACTTTTTTTTACTTCATAGTTGAATTTTGTGAAAACAGATAATTATCTCTTATCCTACTTATGCACAAATCCATGAATCTATTGAAAAATGTTTGTAACAGAAATTAAAATCTTTTACTTGATTTCAATATCTCATAACAAACTATAAAATTCTGATTCAATGAAAGATAAGATTTAATTAATCAAAAGGTAAACTAAATAACAGCAAAACATTAAATCAAAAATAATAGTTATTTAATGAAAATTTCGAATTTTCTATTTATAATTCACTGATCTATGCCATAACCCTTCACTGGCACTGAAAATAAGTAAAATTTTTGTTTATTGATTCGGTTGTTCACTCAATATTCAATGTTTTCAATTAAAGGATAAATTATTAATCAAAAAATTGAGTTCATCTAAGAGAACCTAAAGCTTTTGTAATAAGATTTTCAATTTTGATTATTTAATTAATTCCAATAACTCATAAAAATTTTTAATCAACATTTCAAAAGAGACACAAAAATAATAAAATGTAAATTAGATTTCGATTAAATGATAAACGAATTGCTCAGTTCTAGCCATCAATACCACGAAAACCGATTCGATTATTAGTCTAAATTAATACTGAATTAAATTCTCTTTAATTTTGGTCTTATCTTAATAGGCAATCAGTATTTTAATGACTGAGAGAATGAGTGAACAACTAATCATTCAATTGTTTGACTGCACGACAAAAGCAAAGAAGAAATAAATTTATCTCAAAAATAAACAGATATTAAAAGTTATTATCCGAATAAAAATCTTGTAATAATCGGTTAAATATTTTTTCTTTTTCAACATTGAATTAATCATTTAATGTAAACTTTATTCTAAACTTTATTTTTGTTTTTTCTTCTCTTTTTTTGTGCTTATCTTTGGTCAGACGGACGATAAGAATTTACACGAAATTCGTAAATTGCGGCGCGATTTGGATGCGGCCAATGAGAAGGTGTCGACTCTAACCTCTCAACTCACTACTAATGTAAGTCAAATCAACCCTAAATAGTATGAATAGTATGCACAGTATTATTATAATACTGTAGTAGTCTAAGAGTAGAGCAGATCCACTGTTAGCCACATATGTTGTGAGTTAGGAATCCGAGTGCACGCGAACAACGGCTTTATTTACATCCGTCACGAGTTTACGCCTAAAAGCTTTTTGGCAAAACTTTTTGTTTCTGGCCTTCAATTCATGCCTTGCTTTCCTGCTGATGCCAAAAGCCAGCGTTTGCTCGCTATCTCTTGTTCTCCTTTTTGTCTCTAATGTATGTGAAAGACAAATATTGTTCTCATTATTAGTTTCGAAACCACATTATGTGCTATAATAAGACACAAGTTTATGAGTGAGAGGCACAGAGAGTAGTCCAAACAGTTTCCGCATTTGCATTGCGTGTGCGAATCGCTCTTCGGTTTTGTTCAAATCAATTATCAAATTACACAAAATTGTTGTGTTTGGGGTTTAAAGTTCGCTTGCTATACTGTAATATAAATTTTTACTTATATTACATCAAAGTCTGAATTATAGCGATTAAGAAATGATTACTTCGAGCGAAGAGAAATTCTTTAGTTAAATATTTTTCTACATAAGAATCTATACCTTTGGCTCAATATTTTTGATGTCTTCAAGCGTTTCGAATTTTGTTGTATATATTACTCGAATAAATATGATTTTTTGTGAGGGGGAAATTTTGTTAGGCTAGCAAACAGTATATAAAAAATCTAACAATATTTGTATCGCAACTAAACTGAAAAAATGTAATTAAGACGAATGGACGGAAAATGGTGTTGTGATAGAAGTGTTGCAGAAAATTAATTTAAGTCAAAATATTTTTATTGTCGTTCGGCTTATAATTGAGTTTCAAAAAATGTAATTATTTTTTTGCTTTTATTAAATTAGTGTTTGACGACAAGAAAGGGCCGAATGTTGTTTAACTGTTTATTTTGAACTCTCGGCACTGGCAGTAAATTTTCATTTCCTATGAATTCTAGTGTTGTGCGGGTGTGGGAGGACTGGGAGGGCTTGAGGTTCACTGATGTGTTTTAAACATTTCAATATAAATTGCGTTCGTTTTTAAGACTTAGTTCGCGGCTATAGATCAGAGGCCTGAGAGGCCGAGTGTATGTCTGGGCTTTAATCTCTGTATTTTCAAAGGCATCACAAATTGTTTAAATAAAACGAATCGCAAACAGGATTTGTTGGTATATACGACTTGTTGTGAAATTTTGTCATCCCTTGCAATCTGGACAGTCGTATGACTTCAGTGTTCGAAACATACTCTAACAGCGAATCTGTTCTTTGAATAACTTTTTTGAAGCACTACTTTGTCCTAAATTCGAGGGAATCGCTGGTTATTATTATATCTGAAACTGCGAGGCTTTGCCTAAACCTCTCGTCAATTCACTCGCACTCTCACTCTCTCTGTAGACTCGAATTCATTTTATTCTTAGCGACTCCGGGAGAGGACTTGTGGCGAATGCGTGCGTTTGAGAGCAGCTGTGCGTTTGTGATGTGTTTGTGAGACTCTGTCTGTTTCTATCATATCATCCATTTTAGTCATTTCACTCTCAAATGAGAGACCAATGAGTTCGAGAGAAACTAATTTTGGTGTTACTTAAGACTTTAAACTATTTGCCTCTCCTCGAGAGCACATCTCCTTTTCGTGAAACTTCTTTTTATACATTCTATTGAAGCAGTCATTCTTCGAGAGCTAATCACAAGCTCTCAAATCAACTTTTTCTGACGACTCAGTCCTAACGAGAGTAGAGAAAAAGTTTCTGATATTTAAAAAGTTATTTGCTTTGAGCGGTCGGTTCGGATGATGTGAACGATCGGCACAAACGGCATAAACGAGTCAAACCGAGATTGCGATTGGGATGAGATGAGAAAAATAGCTTTTTATACTACTTTCATGTTCTGCTCACCAGTTATTCGTTTATACAAAAAATTCATTTTTGATAATAAATTATAATAATAATACTTTTGATACGAGTTATTCTCTAATAATAATTTTTAGAATTCAACTTTGAAAAGTTATAATAGATATTAGTGTTGTGTTGTGTTAATGCACTTTACTTTCCAGATGGAAGTTTGTGACCTAAAAAAAATATATTCAAACTTGTTGTGTTGCTTAAGGCGTTATAGTTTTGCAAAACCATTATATTTTGTGATGAATTTTAGCTAAAAAGTTAAGCCAATCCTAATATCAAAAGCGAATCAATGCAATGACGCTAATAGTGATGTAAGAGGCCGTGAAATGAGTGAAAAACTTGTTTGCAATCAAAGCAAAACTCCGGAGAACTCCTTCTGATGTGTGTTCTCTCCTCTCGTGTCTTAAGCAATGATTTTCTTCAGTCAAACAATAATATACAGAACGAGTGTTGGGATTATCTCTTGCCTGCAGTATATATAAAAGATTGAATAAATAAAATTGTGGGAAGTTTTGCAGTTTTGCGCTCAATATTAATATTTTTTGTCGAATTTTGTTTTATCTCCAACTGTAATAATGTACACAACTGTGCGTTTTCACCCGTACTCTACAACAGACCGACTGGTGTTTCAATACTAAATACTAATACACTTTTTACCACAACTAATGCAAAACTAATTGTTTGTTATTAAAGGTTTTATTTAGTGTATTATCAACAATGTAATCGATGCCTATAATATCGTGTCTTTCTTATTGATGTTGTAATACGAACTCAATTATTGTCTTTTGAATACTTTATTATTATTTCAATTTGCAAATCGTTTTCGGATTTTAGTCTTATTTCATAAATTTGCAAAAAAGAGTTCAAAGTTTTTGTCTGTGTTTGAGGTTTGAATTTAATTACTTTTAATGCAATATCTCTTCTGCCGTTTGACTGAATAAAGAGAATTTGCAACTCAAGGCTGTCTATGACTTAAGTGTTTTTCTGATTTGAGAAAAATTAATGCGATTTACGAAAAAGTTTTCGATAATAAAACTTTAAGTGACTTCGGCTCTAGTCTTCACTTCGCATAAGATGTCTATCTATTGCACTCTTCCGCGAAGACACCAATTCATTGGCATTAATCAGCGCCGGAATACTATAGTGAGCGCAGAGGAGGCGCGACAACTGGTCGACGATCTCTTCAACCCTATTGTCGCTTATGATTGCGACAATAGTGACACTAATGACCACAACTATGAAACCAATCAGAACTCCATTCGATATAATAGAGTGAACAGAACTGAAGACAGTATTTATGGCACAAATCCTTCCGATACTAACAATAATAGCGACAATAATATGCGAAACAATTTTAGTTCAGTTTATGGAAAGTATTCGCCAGTCGTTCAGAGCTCACAGTCGGAGCAATATATGGGTGCAGTCATACCCAATGCCATCAGAATTAGCAACAATCACACCAACAGTGCATTGAATGTATCGAATAGTACTGACAGTAATACTAGTAATACGACTGCGAATAGAAGTAAAAGCACGGAATCGACTAATAATTCTACGAAATTATATTACGCTTTCGATAATTTCGAAGACTTTCGCCGAAGGCGTAGGAGTTTAGCGCCTGATTTCTATGGCGGAGGACTCACTGCCAGTCTTTACGGCACAGACTCTGCTTACGAGTCTTCATCGCCCAGTTATGAGTCCCTTAAATGCGATTCCGATCAGAAATTCAAGAAAAAGAGCAAATATTTTACTCTTCCTAACAGAAAGTCGAGCGGAAAGAGTAATCGACTTAAGGATAATGTTCACGAAATTGCTAAAAGTTTAGCCGAAAATAATAACATTAATAATACAAACAAGAGCTCAAAGAATGCTTTGTCATCACTACCTAATAAAGTTGATACAAATCGCAATACAAATGGTAATTGTGTTCCAAAAAATGCTGTCAATCAGCAGGAATTTCACTGTTGCTGTCGTTCTGGTTGTCATTCAAATAATTCAAGTCATATGAATCGAAATAATTCCGTCAGTAATACGGGTTTGGCTTTGCATTGCTGTCAACAAATGCTCGAAACCCTATGGGAAGAACCGACGGTCGAGGCGTCCGCTCTGATCAGCACCAGAGCACTCAATTCGGACCAAATGAGTCAAAGTTACAACAAATTGAATACCGGATCTACAAATAAAATTGAGGTCTAATTCATATAATGTCTACTTTTATGCTAACTTTAGATGAAATGAAATCTAAATTTGTTGGGTTTGTGGGACACCAGTAGTTATGCAATAATCGATTGAATCGATTCAATCAGAAATAAGTAGTAATTCAAAAACGAAAATTATATCTATATTTAGATAAGAATTCAATCCTATTATTACTTTTCTATAATTGCGTTATAAAAAGTTATTCAAAGAATTAGTAATTCTTTCTTTAGATTATTATCGTTTATTTAATCCGTTCAGACGAACCAAATTTTAAATTAGCTTTTTTTCTAAAGGTTATGAAAAAATAAATTTAAGTTAAATGACTGACAAATTGATACCAGATTTATAGTATAATATATAATAAGAAAACAGAAGGACATAAAAAGCAATGAATTCTTCCTTTAGTTAACTGTTCTGTTAAACTCAAAGTAGTTCTCAATTTAGAAATAAATTAAATTTGAAATAAAAGAAACAAAAATGTAAAGAAAAAGAAACAAAACTGAACAACAAGCAAAAAATGTTCTTTCTGTTATTTATTTTTACTTATATTTTATTTTCATTACTTCGATTGTATCTAATTTCCAATTTATGTGTTTTTCAATTCAAAGACCCTTTTGTTTATAGCATAATATAATTCATATCTGTTTTACACTTTTTTATATTTCTATTTCTCTCTTTAAATAATACAAACAAACAAAAAGTCGATTTAATTATTTCTATTCTATAACTACTAACTACAGTATAACTCTGTGGTTTGGTCTTTAAGGTCTCCAGTGGAGAGACATTTCAATTTTGAGCAATAATTTATTCAAATCCGCAATACATGTGCAAAATTCGATGCATTTTTTTTATATCCGAGCCGTAATGTCCTAATTTCCAAAGTGTTTGACCCCTTGTCTCGCTCGGGAGTTTAAATTGGAATCATTGTGGCGTTACTTTTATTTTGTTCTTTTCTAGTTTTTGATTTAAATGAGCGCAAAAAAAGTTTTCTCTTATTATATAACTTTGTTTCGTACAAATGTTTTTGTGGCTTAACTAAAAACCTCTCAAATCAATTGTTTCTAAAGAGAAACAAAAGCACAAAACCTATTGAGAATAAGCATTATTTAACATAAGCTATAATTTCTGTCAACTCAGGCACATATGGTGGCGGCCTTTGAACAGTCATTGTCGTCAATGACGGCCCGATTACAGCAGTTGAGCGCATCGGCCGAACTGAAGGACTGCGAATTGGATCGGTTGAGGACTACAATCGAAACGCTCCGAAAGCAGAGCTCTGTCTCCGAGGCCACCAATAGTTACAACCCGTCGAAGCACTCAAGTAATAGCAAAGTTGTTAAAACCGCTTCACTTATAAGAAGGCATACATTTAGTACTACTACTACTAACGATGGAAAGGGTAACGACGGTTAGGACTGACCTTTCGTTACTAATCACTTACTTTGAATATTAGAAAAGACTTATTAGTTATTACTAACCACTAGTAATTTATTCTAATTTTATTTATTTATTATTTTCTTTTCTTATTTTTATTACTTATTTACAATTCAATTACAAAATTAGAGAAATTATATCTGATTTTCAATTCATAAACGCTTTGCTTTGGATGACTAATAAAAATAAATTTGTTATTAAAATGAGAAGTTGTTATCAATAATAAAATTGTTTTTCAGATTATAACAACCGAATGGCGCGTCAATTATCGACCGAATCCGTGTCGAGTATCTCGAGTGGAACCGATGGTTCGATATCTCATATGAAGTCAAAGAAAAAGTCAAAGACAGCGAAGATTCTGAACAATTCGAGCTCTGGTTGGCTTAGAAGCTCATTCACGAAGGCTTTCAAAAAGAATAAATCGATTGTAAAACGAGACGCGCTTTCAGACGCAGAAGTGGTTGGGAACGGGTCGGGCAATGAAGGCGATTCCAGTTCTGTGCCCAACTCTCCGATGTCTTCGCGTCCATTCCGTTCGGATTCCAAAGCCAATGATCTCAACGAATCAGAAGCGGTTCAGGACTTGAAGAGACAGCTCAGGGAAAAGGAAATGATTTTAACTGATCTTAGACTCGAATCACTCACTTCTGCGCATCAGTTGGAAAACCTTAAGGAAACGGTTAATCAATTAAGGGCTGAAATGTTGAATCTCAAGCAAGACAATGATCGGCTCAACCGTCTGGTCAGCTCTAAATCGTTAGCTTCATCTCAGAGTTCAATGACTTCTGGTATTTGTGTACCCAATGCGCACACGACTAATGGCTCGACCTTTTCGGGCCGACAGAACGGAACGGTTGGCGAAAACGACGGAAATAGTATTGAGAGCCTAGAGATGGAAGCCGTGACTAATGCCCTTCTCTGCGATGGCGGCAAACTCGTGACCGTCGGCTCCGGCACTCATATCATTGCATCACTTGTTGTGACGCCTAAAACAAATTGGGATCAATTGGATCTAATGATTAAAAAGTCATTTAAAGAACATATAAATAGAATCGATGCGAATTCAGGCTTAGGACTAACATTGGACGCATTGGCCTGTTATCAGGTCGGGGCCGAAAAGATCAAAAGACTAATCGTCGCCAATAAGTCTTCGTCGATGTCATCGAATCCAGAATTGCTTCCATTCGGGTATTTAGTGAATGAAAACCATATATACCTTCAGTTCAAGTCTGCGTCCGATTCACTCGTATTCGACACTTTGACCCCAAAGTCAATAATTCAAAGATATATTGGGCTTCTGAATGAGCACCGGCGAATTATTCTGTGCGGTCCGAGCGGTACCGGTAAGACATATATAGCGCATAAAATGGCAGAATATTTGGCTATCAAACGCGCCACTGAGGGCCGAAGCCCGGGAACACCAATAGAGTGCTGTCCGGCCGGTTCGATCGCTACGTTTAGTGTCGACCACAAATCAGCCAAAGAGCTGAGAGCCTACCTGTCCAATGTGGCCGAGCAGTGCGAGTCCGACACTTTGTCTTTACATTTACCGACTGTTATTATATTAGATAACTTACATCACGTCTCGTCAATCAATGAAGTGTTCAATGGATTGCTTAATATAACGCACACTAAATGGTTTGTAATTTTTCTCATTTAATTCTTTTTATCTTTTTTTAAATTAATTTTATTAACAAAAGTCTAAAACTTTTGACCTCTTATTCCGCAATAGATTAATTAAATATTTATCTTTTTTTTTCATTTTAAGAATAAAACAGTTATTCATTGCTTTAATTGGTTTTTATGATTATTATAATTATATCTTAATTATTAAATTTGAAACAATTATTAATTTGTCGCCACTTAGAAAATAATTACAAATTTTTAAACTGATATGTTCTACAAATCTAAGTTTTGATCTAAACCTTAAATTTTAATTGAAACAAATTATTTTTTGTGTTGAAAGAGTTTAATGTTTTCTCTCATTAAATTCAGTACTCTATCAAAAAATTATGCGAAAATAACCTAAAATTTAAAAAATAATTATTTATCAGATTAAGGCTAAAAAATTGGGAACATTTTTAAAGCACTGTAACGCTTAGGTGGATATTCTATTCATTAAATAAAACTTCAATTTATTATTATTTTATTAATAAATTATTTATGTTATTATGATTTTTATTAAGTCATTCAAAAAGTTATATAATTGTATAAATAATTGTTTTTTTTGTTAAGAAGTTGACATTTTTTCTCATTGAAAATTAATTGCTATTATTTACTATAACACCAGTCCATACATAATCGGAACTATGAATCAGACGACCTGTACGACCACAAACCTGCAATTGCACCACAACTTTCGTTGGGTGCTCTGCGCTAATCATATGGAACCCGTCAAAGGATTTTTGTCCCGATTTCTCAAACGCAAACTCATTGAGACTGAAGTGAAATTCGCTGCCAATAACATGACTCCCAGTCCTGAACTAAATAAGATTATTGATTGGATTCCGAAGTTATGGAATCATTTGAATCGATTTCTTGAATCTCATTCATCTTCTGATGTGACCATTGGTTAGACCGGAATAATGATCTCATTTTTCGATTATATTTTATTAATTGAACTAATGTCTGGTTTAGGTCCGCGACTCTTCTCCTCCTGTCCTATAGACCTGAGTGGATCTCAGGTTTGGTTTACAGACCTCTGGAACTATTCCATAATCCCATATGTGGTAGAGGCCACTCGTGAAGGCATTCAAATGTATGGAAAACGAAACCCATTTGTGGATCCGACGGAATGGGTTTGTGAGACATATCCCTGGGCTTCGAGTGCCGATTGGGTTCAACATTTGCTGCGAATTAGAGCCGAAGACATAAACTATGAAAACGACAAACAAAACAATTCGAACGAAAACGAGAATTCAGCCCAAAATTCTAGTGATCCACTTGTAAGCTATACTTTAGATTATTAGCTCTTCTTTTGAGTTCATCCTTAGGTAAACTCGTTTTGTGTCATAAATAAAAAACTTTTTATTTGCTAAATATTTTCGAATAAATTTTCCATAAAATCTTTTTAATCTTTTTTTGGAAGTTTTTTAAAATCTGATAAAAATTTTAACAAAAACTGATAATAAAATAAATATTAATTTTGTTATATTTTATGTATTCTATAGCTAAATATGTTGATGAGACTACAAGAAGCGGCAAATTATTCGAATTCTAGTCAACCAAATCAGTCCTATAATCAAAACAACAATAATAATCATAATAACAATACGACTTCCGTTTCTATTGTCAATTCTGGTTTAGAGTCCACTTTGTAATTGAATTTTTATTAGAAATTTCTAATAAATTTTAATACATTCTCTCTCTTTCACATTGCGATAAATATACAATTTTTTATAGAGTTTTTCCAATTTAATGTTGAGATTCCTAAGTCAATGACTTTTAGATTAATACAATAAATCAAATCTATTATATAAACATAATATATAATATATTATACAAAAAAGTTTTATATCATTTTTTAAATGTAAATATAATATGCAGTAATTAATTAATGTTTTTGTCAATAAAAAAATTTTAATACTTAAATAAAGTGTCACTTTATATAAATCTAATGTTATTTTTCTTCAGGGGATCGAGAAGGTCGGCCGATTCAGGGGGTATCAGGGAAGGGATGGGATCTTTCCAAAAATGCTTAAAACCTATTCACTTAATGTATATATTGTTGAAATGTTACATAATTTAACGGATTTAAACCAGATTTAGCAACAATTTAAGGAAAATTTCCTAATTTTGGTCAAAGAACTCAAAAGGTCAAGGGGGAATAAATGCAATTTTTCAAAATCAGGGGGATTTGCCTGATCCCCACTTCTCGATTCCTGTTTTTATTTCAATTTTTAAATCTTTTGAATACAGAAATTCGAAAAATGTTTCTTTAATGGTTTATTAGATAGAGAGTTGTTTTTTAGTTTTAATTTTTTTAATATAAACAGTTTTTTGTAAGAAAAAATAAATATAAAACTTGATTTGAAATTTAAATTTAGTTAAAATTTTAATTAAATAATAATTGTAAAAATTACTTTTTGTTGTTTTTATAATTAAGGCAATAAACACTTAATTTATAATAATAATTGAGTTGAGAATAAAATTAGCAATTATTATAGCAATTAAATTACTAGAAATAGAATGAATTACATAAAATATATATATATATGAGCAATTATCCAGTTTATTCTTATAGAAATAATTTAGAATTAGCTCTATATTAAAGTCACTTTAATGTCTAACACAAACTTTTAAAAATAAGAAATTAGACTTAATCTCCGAATTTGGGCGTAATTTGAATACAGAAAAAGATTTTATGACTGAATTTTCTAACCTCTATCTCAGGACATGGTTTGTAATCTTTAAGTTTTTGAACAACTTTTTCTAAATATTACAAATGTTTTGGACAAACAGACAGCGATCACAATGGAAGTGAGAACCTCATTAAATAACCTACGCTTACAGATAAAGACAATAAATTTGAATAATTCGGTTCAACAATTCGAGTAAAATGATAGCTCCGACTGAAAGGGCGTCAGAACTTAATTCCTGAATGGTTTGCAGGGCGTCTATGAGATACTCAAAATTTTATTATATCTCTTATATCTGTTTCACCCAATCTTTAATGAGATCGCAATAAATCAATCAAAATATATATTATTTTATTTATAAATTCAAATGAATATTATCTGACATAAAAACAGCTTAATATACATACGATTAATTATTTTAAATAAATTGAAACATGTTATTATTAAAAAATAATTTTGAATGCATTAAAAACCAATAAATTGATTGAAATATCATGTAAATAATACTTAAATTTACATAAATTTATAGATTTATATTAAAATATCAGGTTTCCAAATTTCATAACATAAGAATAGCTAATTGTTTTTAAATATATATTTAATATACTTAAAACTTGTCTAAATTGTTGTATGTTTCTTTATAAGTGATTTTGCATTCTTTATACAAACTTTTTTATGTCATGTTATATAATATATAGTATATATGATATTTAAAACTCAAGCACTCTTTCAGATTCTTATATATAGTAATGATTACTAATGAAGTTGAATTGCTATTAATACCAATAATAATAAATAAAAATGTGTCAGATTTGCAGTTAATTTTTGATTTCATATTAATGCTTGTTTTGAATGTTGTTTTGAATGGTTCTAACAAGTAAGTTCTAAACAAGATCAAAACAAGTAATTTTTTAATTGAATATTCTTAATTAAAATTTCACAAAAATTAATTGCACATTAGCAAATTATATTTATCGGATAATTTTTATTAACATATTAAAGTCATAATTAATTTTAAAAATCAATCGTTAAAATAATTAATTTTTTCGAAATTGCATTAAATTTATTAAAATAATTAAAATAACTAAAATAAAACATTTAAAATTTAATTTAAGTAATTTTTACGTAAATTATTTTGGAAACAGAATTTCCAAATTATTTATGAAAATATTTTTAGCCGTATTTCAGACAAATTCCCTCTCGAATGACATCATATGTCGACTACAATTATATTAAAACATATGTCAAAGCAATCGACAAAAAGTGATTTCTAACCTCAGATTAGATGCGAAGAGAATATTGTTTTGCTTTTGTACTCAACTTATGCTATAATTTAAATCTGAATTTATATCAACAAAAGCTTTGGCAACAAATAAAACCAAATTATTATAATTTTATTTTTATTACAATTTTTAATCTAATAGTAATTGTGTTAATAAATTGCTAATAATTTACAAACAATTGATGCATTGGAAGCGATAGTCAATTAGCAATTAATTAAATAAATAGTAATTTAATAATTAATTAGAAAAACAACACTAAGTCTAAGACTAAACAAATGTAAGTCTTTTTGAAGTAATTGAGTTTAAGTAATGTCTTCCTTTTAGACAAATTATTTAGATTTTAATGATAATTATTGACATAAAAGTCTAATCAATGTTATCTAATGTTTATTTAATATTCAAATATGATTCAAACAATTAATGCAATTGTTTTAATAGAAAGTTATTATTGATTTAAATGTATTGCAATTTGCAAAGTACAGTATATATACTATAGTCTGGATATTGAAAATTGATTTCTATTTTACTTATATTTTACAGACTTTAGACAACATTTCAAATGAAAATAATGTAAAAACAGTAGAAATTGAAGCGATTATTAAGTTTGCAATCAATTAGTAATCAATAATAAAAGTAATGCGAAAGCAATGCAAACGAATAACTTGTGGTCAGTCGACAACTGCGGAACTGTTTACTCGTTTGACATTAAAAGCAAACAATGGTTTCAATTGTCTTATCAGAGACTAGAGTTCAAGCGGTTGTCGACGTCTCCGCAATCGATTTGGGCCATCGGTGGCGACCATCAGATCTATATTTACGTTCCGTCCTCTGATATTCCGATCCGAGTCTGTGCTCTCACTTACGAGAACCAGCGCTGGAACCCATTGACCCAATTCTCGTCCACTCTATTGCCGACCGACAGATCTGCGTTCAGTTGCGCCGACGGCTCTCTGGATCTGTCCAAAGATGGCTTCAAACTGCCCTCCAAGTGCTGGCAGGTATTGTTGTATATGTGCTATGTGCTCAACAGCTCCTTGCTAAATATTATCTGTCCTTTAAGTGGGAGAGCGAGTGGTATATCGACAATAACATTGAAGGCGAACCTCTAGGACCCGAGGGCTGGACCTATGCCATCGACTTCCCGATGAAGTTTTCGAGTGAAAGGCGTTGGAGTTCTTTAGTCAGACGGAGGCGTTGGTTGAGATTCCGAAGGTTTGATTGAAAAACATTTTTTGTGTTTAAATAGTTTTTGTAAACTTATTATTGAATGAAAGGTTTGTTTGTTTCAACGAGTGGTCACTTCTTGAGCCAATTCACGGCGACTTTGTTACCGAACCCTTCATTGATATCGCGACGGGTGGGTACGACATGCCCGGCGGCAACAAAGACTTTTTGGCCGTTTGGACAGTAACTGTGATCGGGCGCGTGATGTTCAGGACAGGGGTCGAAAGGTTTACACCCGAAGGCCTTTCGTGGCGTAACATAGATGTGCCGAAGGGTTGGGAAGTAAATCAAATATCTTGCGGACCAACCGGATTGGTCTGGGCTGTGGCCTGGGATGGTTCGGCATTAGTGCGATCGACTGTCAATAGAGATAACATTTGCGGAAACTCTTGGATTCGAGTGGAACCGCCCGAAGAGGAAAAGCTAATGCAAGTTACGGTTGGAATCGATGCCGTCTGGGCTCTGACTAGAGGTGGGAAAGTCTGGTTTCGAAAAGGTATTCGTGGCCTCAACTCTGGCCACAACGATAAGTCTGCTTCCGGTTCGGGTTGGGTTGAAATGATTCAGGAAATGTCGATATTGTCGATCACATCCAACGATCAGGTCTTAGACATTAGAACGCATTTTAGAATTATTTCGAAATATTTAATTGTTTTCTCCAAAGGTTTGGGCTCTCAGTCCCGACAAGAAATGCATTTATTTTCGAACCGGTATTACTTACGGAGAACTGACCGGAAAGTCGTGGAAACTTGTGTCTCGACAACCGATTAATGTTACGAATCAGAAGACATCGACTTTATGTCGTCAGACAAGTGTTGAAAATCAATTCGATTCCATTAGTATTTCATCACAAGATTCCTGTTTTTCTAATTTAACTGACACTCAAACTCAGGCCTGGATTTGGATATCGGCCTCCAGTTGTGCTCTCAATGCTGACTCATGTCTTCAATTGTCTTCATCTGATGGTTCTCTCAATCATTCAATTGGTTTTGGAATTAATGAACAAAGCATTGGTTCTGAAGAATGCGAGTGGAAGTCATCTATTTTAACGCAATTACACAAAAGGTTTTATACATTTGTTAAATAGATTTTATTGGAAATTAAATTAATTAAAGTTTTAATTATTTATTAAAAAGATTTGAAAAAGAAATGAAAGACTATATGTCTACATATCAAAGAGCGGTTGAATCGGGCACTTGGATCAAGTCCGGCACCTGTTATGTGGGCAAAACAGACAAATCAATAACGCATTGGTTTTCCGGACTTATTGAGTTGGAAAGACAAGGCGCGGAAAGCACTACCGAAAGCGGAACTCTGACCATATCGTACTCACAATCACTCAATAATTCCATTTCGTCTTCATTTAAGGCCAAACTTAACAAAATTGTTCTAAATTTGGCTGAAATTAGTTGTGTTTTCATTGATAGTTACGACAACGGCTTGTATTCGACAAACAATTGTTTAGTAATCGTTTCAAATAATTATGTTTCGAAACTCAAGTTCCAATCGGAACCAGAATTCGATGACTGGTTGGCCACTATTAATCTGGTTTGCGGTGATTTGCATCACATTAATGGAACGACTGCTACTTCCGGTGCACTTCTCTATTGTGTGACAAAAAAAGGTTTTTTAATACTTTTATTAATTTAATAATTTCTATAAATTGTTTATCTATTTTAGGCGATCTCTACGTCGGACACGAATTAAGTTCCGAAAATATATTTTTCTATCTCTTAAGCGGCGGTCACTTCAAATCAATTACTGTTTCGTCTGGTGTTTGTTGGGCTCTCTCTTACGATAGAGTTCTTTGGGTTTATAACAACGGAACTGGAGGTGGAGTTTACAAAGGGATTACTGGAGTTAATAGCAATTGTAATCCTATGTCCGATATTATGACTTATTATTGTTATGAAAATCAGGTAAAGTTAGCTTTTGTTGAATTGTTATGAAATTTAAATCAAAATATATTTCAAATAATTATTTAATTTTCAACTCTTCTCTTCTTCTCTTCTCTTCAGAGATGGAACCCTTTAAGTGGTTTTGCATCAAAAGGACTTCCGACCGACCGGTATATGTGGAGCGATGAGACCGGACGACACGAATTAATTAAAGATAATATAAAACTTCCGGCAAAACAGTGGCAATGGATTAATGATTGGAATATTGATTACACGACACCCTATGGCGTAGACTCTGAGGGCTGGCAGTACTCAATTGATTTTCCTTTTGATTATCATTCGGAGCGAAAATTTACTGATTATGTCCGCAGAAGGCGTTGGTTTCGAAAGTGCAAACTCTCAACTACCGGCCCCTGGACTGACCTCTCATCCATTTCTTTAATTAGTGTTTCAATTCATAGCCCAAAATCTGATTCTAAGCCAAATGACTACCAAATGCTAAATGCTTGGGCAGTGAGCACCGAAGGCGATGCCTTGTGTCGACTTGGGGTTAGTCGGATGTGCCCTCGAGGCCTGTCATGGCAACACGTCCCGTGCGAACAGCCATTTATTAATATAAGTGTTAGTGGAGATGAGGACAATATTAGGGTTTGGGGAACAGCACGGGATGGCTCAGCTTTTTTACGAAGCAATATCTGTCGAACCTCTCCTTCAGGAACCGTTTGGTTTCACATCGAATCCCCTCGACCTCAGTGTCCACTCAAACAGATTATTACCGGAAAAGTGGGTGTCTTTGCCATCGATGATAAAAAGAGACTTTGGGTTCGAGAAGAGATAGTTCCGACGTTTCCTGAGGGCACCCATTGGCGCAAAGTTGACGTTAATGTCCAACAGATAACGGCTAATAGTTTTGATCAGTTGTGGGCTATCGTCAAGATTCAGGAAAATGACTCATATGTCGACCGAATTGTCAAAAGGGTTGGCATTAATGACGAGCAAAAGATTGGCACCGAATGGAAACCCGTTTGCAAAGACTTTAATTGTTTGCAATTTATTTGTGTCGTTGATATTGGATTGACTTAAATCGATTCACTTAAAGGTTTGATAATTTATTTCTAATTTTTACAGAAATAGCACATTTTGTTTGTGGTATTCGATGCCAATTGTACTTAAATCGATTCCAATTACTGACTGTTAGTTATCTAAACCTTTTTTTACTCATTATTTAAATTTATATAACAATTATTAATAATATAATTTCATTCATGTTTTTACTTTTTTATTTATCATTGAAATAGAAATTTATTATAATAATTTAAATTATTATTGCAATCAATTTATTAATAATTATTGGTTTATATATATTTAAATTTTATTTATAAAGTCGTTATACTTTGTATTTTTCAAACTAAGAATTGTAAAAATATAATAATTATTTAATGTAAATAGAGTTTAAATTTAATCAAATAAAACTTTAATTTATACAAAGCCTAAATTTATATTACAGTTATTTTAATATAGAATGGCATCATTTAAATCAACATTTTGAGTTTTTAAATATTCTAAATATATTTTTTAATGAATTGAATAAATCTACGAATGACTAAAAAATAATAAAATTACACAAAAGCTGTTCAGAAAAGTAAAAAAACCTGAAGTGAATAAAATTAATTTAAAAAAGATGATGGTCGAAGATTACATAATATGTTTATTTTAAAAAATTATTCCATACATATTGTACGTATATGTACGTAAAAACCATACAATAAAATAGTCAAATGTGCAAAAATTATTTTTCTAACTACAATAACTAGCATATTTAAAAAATACAATAGTTTCTTACAGTTTGTAAATTTTTAACTTAATTTACAGACAAAATAAGTGAAATATTTTAATTATTTTTTTATTAACACATATATTAGAAGGATATATTCGGTAGAATTAATAATTAGATGAAATATTTAATTTTAAATTGCCTAAATTCTCTATTATAAAAATGTTTCACTTTTTTTTAAATAACTTTTAGCGCCAAAGAGTACTCAAAATATTATTTTTATTAAACTGTACTAGACAAACACAGCTTATAAATGAACCCCACTTTGTATCCGAGTACTATTTGGCTTCACTATGAAAATTATGTTTATATTTTTCAAACAACAATTCTCGTCACAAGAAAATAGTTTATATAAAAATTTCATTTAATAATTAATTCTGCTTTAATATTTGTATGTGTTAGCGAAAAAATAATTCAAATATCTCATTTAGTTTGTTTGTAATTTAAGCGTTAAAATTTGAGAATAAAACACAGCCTAGTGCAATGTTGTTTATACATGTAGTTAGAAAAATAATTTTTATGAAAACTCTTATCGAATAGATTGTGAGAATATCATCATTAAATTCTAAAATGTAAGCTAATCGATCGTCTTTAATCAATTAATGTTGAATTAGATTTTGTGTTTAAGATTGGTTTATAGTAAATATCTATTTTTTATATTCATATTTCATTTTTTCTTGTCTAACTTAATACAATTTTTACCAGAATATTTGTAAAATTTTGGAAAACTTACTTGGTTATTGTAATTTTGGTTTATACATTCTAAATTATTACATCCTACAGTAACTTATATTAACTTTATTAAATGATAAATCCACAATTTCCGCGCAAATAGTTTTAAACTTTGAGGAAATCCTAAAATATATTAATTTATTTGCAAACAAATCGCTTCATTTAAAAGTTTTTTTTAGTTTTAAGGGTTTTAGCCTCAATTGATTTGGTTTTGATTTGCATATGTATATATTATAATTACTATAATTTATATACAGTCAGTTTCAGAAATGTGTAGCCAAAAACGAAGTAGTAGAATAATGCGCACTCTGGCGCAACTTTATTT
>JAQFXP010000316.1:0-34054 GCA_034693685.1 Belba bartosi | reverse complement strand
TAGCTTCTAATTGCTTTATTTGTTCCAAAAACAGTAATCAAGTTTCTTAAAGCCGTGAGCAAGTAAACGGCACTCATAGTCAGTTATACCCCCGCCATTATCTTAGCTTAAATAATATCAAAGTTTAAAAAGTTTAACTTGATTATTATATACTTAATCTTAAAATCCTTAAACTTTGAAATATGAATCAATTTGAGTTTAATCAATTTAATAAAGTTTGATAATTTAATAAAGTTTAATTTAATAAATTGATTAAAAAATCTTGAGACTATTTTTTTAATTTACTCTCATGTTACATTGTTACAACTTATTTGAATAATTTGTTTCTAAGGCCGTATTAAAATATATTATGTTAGCTCTATTACGTGAGAAAGTCATCTAACAGTCATCCGTGGGCTTCACTGACTATAGTTATTCAGAATAACTATATAAATACAGGGTCGATTTTTAAAATAAATTTAAAAAATAGAATAGTTGTTTTTGTCTTGGTTATTTGATTAACTAATTTTTATTCGCATATATTGTGTGTTTAGTGACATTTGTATGATTTCCCCAAAAGCTAATTACTAATTAGCAGAGTGGATTTTTAAAAAATATATTTAAACAATCGAATAAATATTTTCGCATGTATGCTTTTTAACTATTAATTTTAGATAAAACTTACTTAGTTAAATTACTACAAAAAATTAAGTTAAACTCAGTTTCAATTAACTTTACTTTAATTACTTTTTGAACTTGTGTATTTGTAAAATAATTTCTATTGCTTTTTCTATTAAAATTATTTAAATTAAAACTAAATTTCAAATTTTAATTTAAGTATTAATGCGTCATTATTGTCAATGTTCAATGTGTTCAGAGATTAAAAATAAAAACTTTAATCATTAACCAAAATATTAAATTTCAACTTATGAATATAAATATACAGTAAAAATCTTTAGTTTTTTCAAGGTTAAATAGGCATATAATAGGCATCTAAAGCGGTTCTGCTAATTAGAAGTTAATTTAATCTTGAATAAAATAAAGATTTCTACTGTATATTTACATTTATAAATTTAAAATTAACATTAACATTCTGATTAATGATTAAAGTTATTATTTGTGATCTCTAAACACATTAAACTTTGATAATAATAATAAGATGACATTTTAAATTAAAAATTGGCTTAAGTTTCAATATAATTAATTTTAATATAAAAACAATAAAAATCTTTTTGCTATAAAGTTTAAAAAGTAATTAAAGTAACGTAAATTGAAACTAAGTTTAATTTTATTTTAATAACATTTTAGTTTCTATAACTAGAGCTGTCTAAAAGATAGGAAATCAAAATGTTTGTTAACTATTATACCGTTTGCTAAACAAACAAAAACAATATATCTGCAATGACTTCCGGTGGCGCCCAGTGGCCATTGCAGATATATTGTTTTTGCATGCTTAGCAAACGGTATAAAAGCTAACAAACATTTCGATTTCTTATTTTTTATACGATTCTGTCTATAACACATCTAAAAATGTAACAAATTCTTTGAATAAATATTATTTGGTTTAAAAATAGCAAATCAGACGCTCATTAAAATAGACCTCCAAAGCGTCTTTGGTTATTTATATAACTATATCAATACAACTTTAATTCAAAATTACTCCTCAAAGGGGCAGATATGCAAAGTTTAATTTATTCTGTTACTAACACAGTTTAGAAAAATAAATAAATTGATCTTTTGGTTAAAATCTTAAAAATTTAAAAACATGACCAAACAAATAATGTTAGATGCGGATTAGTTTAATATTTTATTAAGCTCTTAAAAGCATTTTATTTTTTTTAAAAATGATCATGTTAATTATTTAAAAGACAAATGTCAGAAACACTTTCTTAACAAATTATTAATTTATTTTTACACTATATTTCATTTACTAATCGAAATAAATCCGAATTTGTTTTTGTTTTTATTTGTTTCGATTGACTTAAATCTAAAGTTTTTTTTTATAAAAGACAAAAGAAAAGTAAAAATTTTAAGCAATAGTTTTTAAGATTATACAAATTATTTAAGCGTTTTATTTGAATTTAATGACACAATTGTTTAAACAATTAATTTGTTATTAATTGAGTTTATATGTAAAGTTTGGATAAGGATTAGTAAATTTACGCAAATTTAATTTATAAACACAAATACAAAATTAAAGCAGTTAGGTAATGTTTACAGATTACCAGCAAAATTTATAGTCAAATAAAATGTATTAATAAAATTTAGTTTGTTAGAATTTATAATTTAAAACTTATCAATAAAATTAATTCAAATCATACTTTTCATATTTTATTCCAATTTAAAAAATTGTATTAATTTTAGATTTGGCAATTATGAGTTAATCTAACCAGTGTTATATAATTGTTTTTAAGTAAATTTTTTCTTTTACTAAATATAGTAATATTTATATTAGTATTATATATATATAATGTATAAGAGTACGTATATAATGTAAATGTGTTTTATATTGTATATATTATGTGTTAAGCAAAATATATTTACTAGATTTATTAAAAGAGAAAATTTACTTTAAAACGGCTTATTTTTTATTCTCAAATATTAATAGTTCGTAAATAAATTCATAAACTAGAAAAAAAATAACATAAAACACTAAAAATGTTTGAAAAATTAATATTAACAGTAATAAAGATATATATTGACAGTTAGTGAGCAAGAAAATGGCAAACACACTCATATTTTATATCAATAAAATCTACCTTATATAAAAATCATCATGTACAAAGAATTTTTATTGCAAGCAAATGCTGAAAGAGCTATGTATTTCATATAATAGAGTCTACTTCTTGTCACATAATTTACCATTCTATTATAAAAACGAAAGTGGTCAAAACCCTATTTCATAACAATCAAGCTGACAAATTCAACCTAGAATATGAAATACTAGAATTTTAAATAGTGGGAAATAAAAACAAATTCATCGCTAAGCTACGCATGGCATCCTGTTATAATTAAATTGTTGGATGCAATCATCTTCCGAACTAAAACAAATCGTGCCAGAAACGAGCCTGATACATTGAGAGACAAAAAATACTGTCGCCAGTGCAGCTCTACATAACTTAATAAGTGCAGTTATTAATAGAAAAATCAATTTCGGCACTCATTAGAATTGATATCAAAAATAAACAGCAAAAAAGGAGAAAAGATTTGTACATAAAATAAAGTTAACTCCAGAGAAAAGACAGAATCTAATTAATGACATTTATAGGAGCAAAATCTCATATGTGGAATATTCTAGCAAGCTAACGGATTAATCGCAAAAAATGTTAATAATATTAATAACGGCACTAATCCTGGAGTGTGTTTGACCAGAGAATGTGATTCAAGCGATTCATTCATAAGTTACACAACTCTTATCGCAATTCAAACACATGAGAAGCCACTGATAAGTTCAATGCGTTATATAATGCAAACAAATATACTTTTTTCTGACAAATATTGTTGAGTTAATTATTTTTGGCGTTTGATTAAAGTTTTAGTTCATTTAATTAAATGCTTTTAATATTTTATTTTCTTAATTAGAGTTTTAAACTAAATTTGTCAGAAAAATCATTAATTTAATTAAGCATAATAAAAATCTAACATTTATTTAGCAAGATATAACATACTTTTTATAATCATTAATAGTTTAACACTTAGTTAGTTTACAGTTTTTATTTAATATGAATAAAATATTTAAAATATTAAAATTTATAAATAGTTTATTAAATAAAAAATATTTGTATTTCTGTTTCTGTTATTTTTAAAAAATTTGGTTAAATGTAAACACATTTTTCAAAAATAAATAGTACTTTAAGTTAGGTTTCCATTAGATTTATTGCTTAAAACTGGTTGAATACAATACAAATATAACATAATATGATTACACAATTTGTTGGTTAAGGTTAAAGATCAGATTAGTGCGAATACACGACTAATCAATTACACATAGCCACCATGCCAAACTAAAGACATGCAAACATGTACTCGAAAAAGGTAGAGGAAATAATCTAATTAATTAGCAAATATCAAACGGTTTATATAAGCATCAAAAACTGTATAATAATTTTTTTATTTAGTCTCATATTTCGTGCTAACTCGCTATTAGAAGAATTTGAATTAATTGTCTGAATTGGTTTGACTCATAAATTATTTATTCGATTGATTTGTCACTCAATTCAGTGAAATATATTTCAGACAAAAATATTAATCCAAAAAATGACATAATTTTAGGAACAGTTAAAAAAAAGTCTAATCAAAGAACAAAACAATTATTATTGATTACGAAACAAACTAGCAATAAATCAAATCATAGGGTTTGTTCATTATTCTTCATAAAAATTAGTTTTTGCAATAAAACTTATATTGCTAAAATAATGTATATTATTTATTTAAAGCACCATGGTGGTACATAATAAGGCAGAAAAGCGACATTTCCTTTCTCCCACTGTTACGGTTGTAAATAATTGAAAGCATTTTTTTTAAATATGAAAACATTTTTAGATTTATGTATAATGAGTTTGCGTTTTGCGTTATTTGTTTCGAGTTTAGTTTTTTTTAATAATACAAAAAAAAACAATTTTTGCCGGATTTTGCATTAATAGAAATAATAACTATTACGGAGATTATGTGTTAGAAAGTCTATACAATAAAGGCTTATACTTATGGTAGGAAATAATGTGATATCAAATGAAAAGTCATTTAATATTTGAATATATTATAAATTTAATGATTCAAATCTACCAGACTAGTGTAATAGTTTGGCAAAATATCAGACAAAACTATCAATTTTTTAAAAACTATTAACAAAAACCTATTAAAAGGTATAACAAAAGTCATAGTTAAAGCAGTTTTTTTTCAAATTTGTTGTCATTAATGATAGACATAATTAAAAAGAATGCATAGAATTCGATATAAATAGCAAAACCTGAGAGCCTTGATGGCGGCCTCCTGGCCCATAACCTGAGTGGCCGCCACGTTCGGCATTAGATCCCATTGCGAGACATGCGAACAGGCGTTGTGTCTGAATAATAGTGTTACGGATTCGCAGTTTACGACTTCCCAATCGAAGTTGTGTTGAAGCCATTTGTTCGCCACTTCTAATAGGATTCTGCAAATTAATCACAATTTGATTAACGGATTTCAATTGAAATTCTTATTAACTCAAATGCATTTATCATTTTGTCTTGTTTGATTATGTTTTGAAAAATTCAATTTGTTTCAAGAAATAAAAATTTTCTTATTCAAATTAAATTTTCAATTTGTTTGTTTGATATACATGTCTTTAAATTAAATTAAATTAAATTTAATGAATGTATAATTTTGTTTGTTCAACACAATTTTTAATTAAATTTGATCATAATTGTTTTTATTTTTAATACATTTTCACTGCAAAACAAATATATTAAGAAATAGTAGCAAGAAAATAAATTATATACTCAAGTTAATTACTTTTGAACACTTAAATACACTTTTTAAATTTTTAAATTTTATTACTCAAACTTTTTACAAAGTAGTCTCATCTAAAAATCATATAAAATTATGTTTTTAAAAGCATTAAACTTAATGTAAATTTCTCTGCAATACATATTCTGTTCTTTTTAGTAATAATATGCTTTGTAAGAAAGTGTATTTTAAGGGGTAAAGTGTTTAGCATGCAAATTAATAAACATGAAAACATGATATTTTAGATTAAATGATATATTTTTGGCCTTAAAATAAATACATATAAAATTAATCTAGTTTATGATCCTTTTGCTCAATTTGTTACTATTAGCTAGCATAAACCTTGCTTTTATTTATTAAATCATAAAAAAGTTATAAAACATTATCGCAAAACAGTTTTATTTATTTTGCACTAAAGTTCACATTCATTGCAAAAATACGTGTTTGGAATGAATCGGGAATTAAAAGACCGAAATATATGCAATATTTTTCTTCTAAACTGTGAAAACAATTTCTGATTTAATTGAATGTATTGTCTCTCATACTAATTGTTTGTCATTTGATTAAATATAGACTTTTGTTTGCATTTCACCGGAAATGCACTGAATTTCTATGAATGAAATTGATTGAACAAAATTAGAGTCAGATTTACTGATAACTAATTTAAACAATCAAACATGATTGAATGCGTAGATATTTTTATTTTAAACTTTAACTTGATATACGAAATAACATTGTAGTTCCATAGAATATAAATGTAGAATTGTTTCTAAAGTCTAAATTTAATATTTGATTTTAATATTAAATTAGATTGAAGATTACCAATCTAATTTTAAATTTTATCTTGTCTTACTAAAAAATGTTGTTTGAATAAAATTTAAAAGAAGGCTAACTTTAGTCATAAAAATTTAGTATTCTTTTAAACATCAATGTTTATATTTTTAAAAAAGTGTTTTTAAATTTTAAACAATATAATGTTTTTTATTTAATTAATTTTAAAAAATAAACTTAGTTTGCTATTTTTTAGCTGTAAAATATATTTGATATTTATAATTATCAGACTTTTTTGTTTAAAATATTACTTAATAAAATATAATAAAAACAATTTTAGATTAAATTAAATATGTAAAATTAATAAAATGAATGCAATCTGCAATCATTAATTGGTAATTTCCAGAAACTTTTACTAATATTTCAATTTGTTTCAACTAATTTTCCAAATACTAATTACTAAATGTTATAAAAATGATTTTTGTTTTGATGATTCATTTTTAATGATTCAGAAAAATATAGATTTACTAATAAAACGTATGTTAATATGTTTGAACAAGGTTGTATATTATTTGCATTGCATGTTTCTAATTGTGAAAAAACATATAATTATTTTAAACATAATTATTAACTTAATTTATTATAAATTATTTCTTACATCTCATCAAGTTAACTATTTATCTAATTTAAAATAATATCCTAATCAGGAAGTATTTCGAAATAAGAATTTATAATTTAAACAAATTATTTATATCAAGTCTAAAAAAATATAGAAATTTTTAATTAAAGTATAATTCAAATTAAAGTAATTTGAAAAATTCATATAATTCTCAAAAATGTTGTATTAAGAGTACTAATGAAAAATAACTAAATAAAACATTCATTAATTTAAATTGAATCTTAAACATCAAACGTAAAATAGTCTATTTTGCTTACAAATTAAATTGAAAAAACTTCTTAATAGAATAACTACTGTTTTAATGAAATTAAAAAAAAAAGTACCAGTATCTTCAATAAAAACAAAATGCTAAAAAGCGCATTAATTACCTGAAAGGATGATAAAAAATTTTGTCGCGTTTATCGCGATGTGTCACCGAAGGCACAAAATCAACAAAAGTTAGTTTGGCATCAGTCGGGATATCTCGGGCGTAGATACGGGGCGGCTCTGGCGGCCGATTCCGTTCACCTTTGCATTCACGTAGAAAACTGGCCAATGCCATCAAGCACACAATTGATATATAATTTAAAAACTAATCGAGTTGTAAAACAAAAACAATTTCTTTTAACTAATTAAAAACACGAGTTTATTATTTAACTATAAACAAACTTTATTTACTTTTTAACTTGTATCTTTATTTTTATATTTAAATTAATAAATATCAATTTTTACAATAAAGAAAACATAACAAAACACACAAGAACATTTAATAGAGTAATTGTAGCGTTAGTATAGTAGCACTGGATGTGTTGCATCACTCGACGTTTGATCCAATAATGACAATACGATTGATAGAATGTGTATAAGACTTGTAGACCACTATTAGTCTGAGTTCTACTCTTTCTCACTGTTTATATCGATCTCTCGAAGAAATTTTTTCGTATATTTTGTTTTATACGATTGTTGTCGTGTTTTGCGGTCGACACTGCGTTTGCGTTCCAATCGGTTCTCCGCTATTCAACACTCGGTTTCAATTCAAATCGGAACTGACTTTTTTGCCTTTCTATTACAATTCGCCACTATTTACACCACTTATTGATTTAAAAATTTTTTTTTGATAAACTTTTTAATTATATTTGTTTAAACTAATTAAAATTTAAATATTGTTGTGTATAAATTAATTTGATATATTTTATTTAGTTACATATTATAAATATAACATTTTTATTTTATCTTTGTCAATTTTATTATTTTACTAATATTATTATTTGAAACAGTTAGCAATATACATTTTTAAATTTTATTTAAATTAATTAATGCTACAAATTTTTTATTTTGCATAATTTATAATATATTAAATTAATAATTTAACTTTTAATTATTGCTGCTAACTAAAATTTTGTTTTTATACAATTGTAATTAATAATAGAATTAAATAAAATTTATTTATTTTAATAACTTAATAATTAATATGAAACAAAATTATTATTAAAAGTACATAATGACCATCTCTTTCTTCCCCTCTCAACTTTCTCTCTTCTTTTCCCCTCTTCCTTCCGCCCACCCCCTCTCTCTCTCTCTCTTTCTCTCTCTCTCTCTCTTCTGTTCTCTCTGTCCTGCTCTCTCTCTCTCCTGCTCTCTCTGTCTTCCTCTCCCCCTCTCTCTCTCTCTCTCTCTCTCTTGCTCTCTCTCTCTTCTGTTCTCTCTCTCCTGCTCTCTCTCTCTCTCCTGTTCTCTCTGTCTTCCTCTCCCTCTCTCTCCCCTTCTCCCTCTCCCTCTCTCTCCCCTTCTCCCTCTCTTCCGAAAGCAATTTATCAAATGTTTATTGGAATTTATAATTTGCATTCACAACAAAATTGTTAAAATATATGAAAATATATTTACATACTTTCTAAATAAATATTATATTTCAAAAGATTAAATTATTTAAATGTTGAATAAAATATGAAGAAAACTTTGTAAACTTATTGTGTAATGTATGATATAAATCAAAATAAAAAAGTTTTTATGCAAACTCACAATTTCGAATTAAGAAATAAGAGTATAATGTTCGGCAAAAGTCAATTCCTTAATACTGTTTACATTAGGTTTATAGTGCATATAATACTGTATTATATTAACTTAAAAAATTAAAATATGAACATTTACTATGCTTACATTAAAAACATTTTAGATGCATTATTTTTGCTATTTAAATAATTTATTATTAAAACTTGCAAATTATTTAGTATTAGACTAACTAAATAAAAAATATTTTCTAAATTATTAATTTAGACCAAACAAGTTATCAGTTATCATTCAATATTGCATAGATTTGGCAAAAATAAGTCCCGGAAATCAGATTAACATTAAAGACAAGATATGAAAAATATGTTTGAATTCAATATTTATAATGTAAGTGAGCGCCAGATATACTGGAGTTTATTTAGGAGTTTATATGCAATTCACGAGTAATGCATCACATTTTCGACGACTTAGTGTAGATTATATGCAGAAATAGTGCCGAATATTCTAATACTCTTAAAAAATAGATTTCTTTCAGAGCTCGAAAAGTATGACTGAAAAGTAAGCGCTAATAAAAATTTCAAACAAATTTATTTTCATATATTTTTTCCATAAGAACTTTTTTAATGCATTCGCTTTATATACAAACACATCAATAAGATATGATTTTTGTACATAAAGAGCGAGTTTTTGTGAAAAAAGTTTAGATAAGATTTTGTCTACACTTTTCTCGTTTACACCTCTTTATGCAATTCGTTTCATATGAATATTGATTCTTTATTTTAGTCTCTCTTTTCTATTGCATTACGTTTTTCACATTTAAATAAGGGTGCATTATCGGCAATGTGCAAGCTTGTCAAGCTCAGAAAGCATAATAAAAAATAACTTTGTAAATTTCTAACTAATAAAATATGAAACAAAGTTTTCATATATGTTATATATTTTTATTTTGCCATTTTAACCTTTATTTTTACTTAAAATATTATTATTAATTAATTTAACTAAGTTTATTTAACAATTGTTTCTAAGCTATAAATAATTTGAGTTTACCATCTTGCACATCTTTTATTAAGTATACTTTTAATGGAGAATCAGATGGACTTATGTTTAGCATTTAATAATAGAGAATTATTTTGTATACTACAGATAATTTAATTTAATTTAATTTGTTCAATAAATTAGTTTAATATAAGTGATAGCATAAATCGATAACGTATAACAATTTAATATTAATTTTTAATATATACAAAAGTATATTTTAGCAAAACTTATGAGATTTGTAACTAATTTTCGAAATTAAATTCATAATTTAGTTTGTTGGTTGTAAGTTTTGTGTGTAGATTAATTATAATAATTTGCTTTATTTTTCTCAAAAACTATAAATAAAATTTTATGAAATATTAATATTAATAAATCAGAAAACTTGGGTTAGTTTTGCAATTCTGTTTCTAACAAAACATTTGACATTTAATACTTATTTGTTTTTCGTTTAAAAACAATTTTTTTATTCAAATAAATTTGAGTAAATTGTGTTCAATATTTTTATTTATAAAAATAAAACTCTAAATTATTAAAAACTCTATTGTTTTTGAAATAAAATTTTATTTCGTAATACAAATATAATAAACACATTAGATTCCTATGTGTATTGAAAATGCATTTTGTGATAGAATTTTTGTTTAGGTATTGAGTGATTGTTTTCAAATAAGACTTCGTTTTAAATGTGAGCTATATTTAGGCAAGTACAGTAAAAGCACGGCTTTTAGTAAATCCCTATCTCTTTGACTATAAAATAAACTGACCAATATTTTAGCTAATTCTAATCAATCATTTGATCAATATTGTAACTTGGACAAACAATTAATTAACAATTGAAAGTTAAATTTTTTTTAAAGTTATGTTTGTAAATAAATCTACAATTTAAAGAAGTTTTGCAATTTTATAACAAATATTATAAATTTTAAGCTTTTTGTTTATTATAATTTACAACAAACAAAAAGCTTAAAACTTAAAATAAAATAAGTAAATGATTTTTTGCATTTTTCAAACATTAATATGTTACAAAATATAAAACTTATTTTGCTACTAAAATGTTATTTAATACTATTAGAATATAAGCTAATATTGTAAAACATTTCAAAACAAAATAAATTATAAATTTATTTAATTGTTTATAATTAGATTTGTATCAATTTGTAAAATTATAACTTTAAAATTTAAACATAATCTGAAAAGTTTTAAATCATTTTAAAAATTGTTAATTAGATAAAGTCTTTTATTTTTTAAATCAAATTATATTAACAACAAAATATACTATATATAAACAAAAGTAATTTTTTATAATAAAGCAAAACATATAAATTGCTAAAAGAATTAATTAAAATTAATTATTTTTTAAATAGTAATCATTGCAATCATATCCCGGCAGGCTGGCGCAGTGGTTCAAGGCGTCCGACTGCAGTTAAGTCTGACTTAACAAACAGGTAGTGGATTCAAACCCCGTCCGAGCTAATTATTCTTTTATAAAGTTTAATAGGGTTTAGGGGGGGGGCAAGACGACCACGGGCTGCTAGCCAGGCACCGTTAATTAGAAGTGTACGAGCGGTTTAGCTTTAAACTACATATACGGAGCGTTCAGATGTGTGCTCTTAAAACTGTGACCACTATCCAGTGTTACCATACATCACGGTGATGTGACAATCCCTGACTGGGTTAAAACTCCCGGTTATGGAGAGAGAGAGAGAGAGAGAGAGAGAGAGAGAGAGAGAGAGAGAGAGAGAGAGCCCTCGGGCGTGATAAAAAAATAATTTCAATTATAGTCAAACTAACAAGTTTAAATTGTATGTAAAACAATAATTATTAAAATATATTGTTTTATAATGCAAAGTTATGTGACAAATCTCTATTATAAGCATGAAAAATTTTTTTTTCGATAATAAGTTTAGTATAGGTTCCCTAAGAATATCTTAACTCACAATACATTTACAGATCAATTCTATTTTAAGTTTTATATTTTTAACTTATTATTTATTTGAGTAATTTTATAGCAATCAGATTTTTATCAATCAACTTATTTAATCAAATTATTTATTTTCAAAATTAATCAAGTAAAAGTTGACTAACAATAATGTGATTACTATAAAATTACTCAAATAAATAATAAGTCAAAAATATAAAACTTAAGATAGAATTGATTTGTGAATGTATTTTAAGTTAAGATATTCTTAGGAAACCGCTACCTAACTTATTATCGAAAAAAAAATCTTCATGATTATAAGTTATAATTTATATCAAAAAAATTTGGTAAAATTAATCTTTCTTAATAAACGGAGTTGGATGTAGCATGTTTGATCTATAACATCTGACCAGCTATGTTGCATTGACAGAAAAATTAAATATATATTAAACAGATAAAATGTCAACCATAATAAAATAATTTTAAAAATAATATTTTAAAATTTTTGCAAGACATATTTACAAAATTATTTTTTAGTAAATATTTGTTTTTAAATATTTTAATCTTAACAAATGCATTATATTTTTGGCAGTAAACGAGATATAGTAAAGACCATATTTTCTCCAAATTTTTTCTATATAATCAAAATTTGTTATAAATAATGTTAATCTGTTTATAATTAAAAATATTAAATTAGATATAATTAAATATAAAATTTTTGATATTTATTCACATTAAATTAAATATTACATTTTGCAAATTCCATGTATGCTTAAGTCAAAGTTAAAGCTTATTTATGCCCTAATGACATGTATTCTAGTGCTTAAATTGTCCAGATAAAATATGTACGGTTGACTACCTTATTAATGGCCTTTCCAAATAATAATGTATTTATATTTGTACATGTTATATAAACAATTTTAAAGCATCTGAATAAACATAAAATGCAAAATTTAAAAAGTAAAATAATGCAAAAAAATAATTAATAGACAAAATAAAAAACAATTTAATTATAAAATTTAATAAAACTTTAGTATTTTTTAAATTAAAAAGTTTAATTTTACACAAACTCTATAATATTAATTATACAATAATTTATAAAAAGTTATAATGAGACATAAAATGATTACAAAACAAAAAAGTTTGCCCTGTTTAAAAGTAACAAAATTTATTTTGATAACATTAATATTTATTTACAACATGGGAGCAATTATGTCACTAATAATAAGTCTAACATTTATCCGAAATTCGAAAGAGGAATATGAAGATGAAATGCGAAAAAATTTGAAAAGAGATCAATATTTTTATTTATACTCAAATGAATTATCTCTGAATTCGACGATTCAAATAACGCGAATATATTTAGCGCAACTGAACGGACATATCCTAATGGAAATGAGTTTAGACTTTTTAGGACTTATCGGAATATTTTTAGAAAACTATTGGTTAGTTCTCTTCTATACAATCATAACCTCAATCGAAAATGTGGTCATTTGTATGACAGCACCCATTAGTCTGTGGGAAATGGCTGTAATCGTTGGAATTGACGCTATGGTCTTAATACCGCTTTATTTATTCTTATATTTTTTATTAAATAAATAAATTAGAATTAACGTAAATAATAACTATTTTTATAAATATTTAAAATTCTTAAAAATAAATTAACATTGGCTAAAAATAGCAAGTTAAAATTAAATATAACTATTGAAATGTTATATTAGTTTGCCATTTATATATAACAATTTTTCTTTATATATATAATATAAATATATATACAGTACAATATATACAGTATACCACATATAATATATTATAGACATGGTATTTAATAAATAGAAAAGACAAATTTTAATATTATTCAATTTGTTGCAATTTATTTTAGTTTGAACTTAAAATTTTAATAAAAAAATATTTAAGAAATGAGTTATTTGCCTCATAAATATATATACAATAAAATAATAGTTATAATAGTTTAATAATTTTGGAAAATGTGCATTAATGTTATCAAATATGGTATAGACCTTGGCATTTTCTACAATAAAATGTTGCGATTAAAGCACAAATATTTTGCATTAATGTAAAAATGCCAAAACTATAATTTTTCAATTTTTATTTGAATTTTTATCAAAAATGTTTTATTCCTATATTATTATTATAAATAAATATTTTTTTAATTGTTAAAATTATTAAGTTCAAATTAAGTTAATTGAAATTTTTAAATTATATATTTTATTTTTAAAAATAACCAATTTGTATTATATTTGTATTAGATATTAATATAAAATTTAATGTCTTAAACTTTTAAAAATAAATTATGTATCGTATAAATTATACTTGTATATTCTAAAAATTGTTAAGAATAAAAAGTTTGTCAGTTTTCTAAGTGAATTGAAATAGAAATTTCTAAATATAAGCTCTTTCGGGTAAAACAGTTGACTATATTTTCAAACATAATATGAATCACAAGAAAATATATAACTCATAGACTTATACCAAATAAAACATTTATTGCTTCGAATGAATAAATTCTTAGGAAATAAAGACTTCAGAAAAAGCTTCTGTAGATTATGGACATTGAGTGACAATCAGATGGGAATATTCATACGATTCTGGTTTGAGTTCATCTTATGTCGACATATAAGTGAAAATGTGATGAACTGCTTCTCTTCCTTACTCTCTCTCTCTCTCTCTCTTGCTCTCTCTCTCTCTTGCTCTCTCTCTCTCTCTCTCTCCTGCTTTCTCTCTCCTGCTCTCTCTCTCCTGCTCTCTCTCTCCTGCTCTCTCTCTCTCGTGCTCTCTCTCTCTCTCTCTCTCTCTCTCCTGCTTTCTCTCTCCTCTCTCTCTTCTCTTCTCTCTTCTCCTTTTCTCTTTTTTTCTTCTCTCTCTCTCTCTCCTACGAGTGCTTTACAGTCTAACCCGTTTAGTGTAAATCTTTATATTATGTATACCCGCTTACAGTAAACGGTTTTCTAAGATTCAAGTTTATATATAATAAATTTCGCTTATATAGGGATCGAGAAGGGGGGATAAGGCAACCCCTTAAAATTTAAAATTTTGGATTTATCTCCCCTACCATTTGGTCCACAAAAAAACGCCCCTCGACTTTTTGCCGGCCTCGAATTTTTTGGTATTTTCGGCCAAATTTAGAAAATTTCTCTAAATTGGCGCTAAAGCCGGCTTAAATTTAGTTAAATTAACTAAATTTATTTTAAATCCGGTGCAAATCCAGTTAAATTGGTAAAAATTTTATCATAAATGTTTATTTTGAGCGTTTTTGGAAAATCCCTCCCCAGACCCCCCCTGACTCGGCCGATCTTCTCGATCCCTGCGCTCATAGTAAACGAATTTTTGAGCACCGAGAGATTTTTCTATATCCGAGATAGACTGTAGTTATCAAATACTATTCGAATTGAATGTAAAATAAAATAAGAATTCTCTTATGTATAGTAAAAAGTTTTGATTATATTTTTTGCGCTCTCTTTCAATAAGTCAAAGACGAATAGTTTGTATAAAATCTATTTATCTTTATTAGAAAATCAAATTCTTGATCTGTTTGTTCAGATCTCGTCGGCTATTCTTATTATATGTAATTGATTATGAAAATCAAGTTTTATTTGCTTATAAGAATGTCAACATTTGACATTGGTGTTATTAGGTTGACATTTATTTGAAACATAGTTGCTGTTTGAATTACAAATTAATAAAGATGATAGACAACATTAATATTCAAAAATAGATAACAATTTTTACATATTCTATAAGTGATTGTTTACTTTTACAATAAATTATTAAATAAAAGATAAAATATTAAACAGAGAAACAAATATAATATTGTAGACATCGAAATGTTTTACATATTTTAATTATGAATAACTATAAATATGTTTTATAAGTCAAACATTTTAATATTTTATGTTAATGTTTATAAATTATGCAACCAAAATTCTTGTTTAATAAATTTTAAAACTTTTAAATTAAATTGTATTGATAACTACTATTGAGTGGTAGCATTCCACTGTCTCTAATTGCATACATTATGTCTTAAACAAAGATTGTGAAAGAGGAATCATTCAGAAATCCTTCATAATTTTAAAAATTGACATTTATCCCCTCTAGCATTTAGTCTAAGCAAAGGTACCCCTCGACTTTTTGCCGGCCGCCGAAGGCAAACGGTAAAGTTTTTGGGGTTTCCAAAATTAGGAAATTAAATCCGGTTTAAATCCAGTTAAATTAACTAAATTTAGTTTAAACTCAGTTAAATTGAAGAACATTTTATCTTAAATATATGGGGTTTTAAGCGTTTTAAAAAAAATCCTTCTCTGACCCCCCCCCCCTGGATCGGCCAACCTCAATCTCTAATCTTAAATGTAACTTGCTAAAATCATTACCGTAATAAAGTTAATAATACTGTACCTAAATTATGTTTGACTATCGATTTATGTCTACAATATAGCAAAATGGATAATTATTTAAAATGTTTTATTAATTATTGTAACTAACACAATTAAATTTTTTAACAATGTTTATTATTTTTAAAATTATAATTTAAAAAAATAATTTATGTAAATTTTAATAGATTATTGATAAATTTAATTTATAATAAACATGTTTTTTATCCTCCAAATGTAATTTATTTATTTTAATTTAAATTTTATAAAAATAAAAACTAATAATTAAACATGTTTAGTTAAGGTATGCTGAGTCAGAGAGTATAAATAGAAATAAAATTTTAAACATTTTTTCCGCCATTTTGTCAATTTAGCACAATTTAATTAATTTAGACTAAATTCAATTTAAATTTAGTTAATTTAATTTAATTTAGAATTAATTTGGCTACAATTTACCGAGGAAAAAACTCAAAAAACATGAAAATATAACTATTTTCCAGCTTAAAACTTGAATATTTACCAGATTTTTAGAGTTCAAACAGAAGTTTGACAAATTTTAATTTTACTTTATGTTTCCTCCCTTGGCTAACCCTGTTATCACATAAAATGAATTTTAAATTTGATTAAATTAAATTTTAATTATTAATTTAATCAAAAATAAATTTTAAATTAAAACAAATTAATTTCTTTGCAAAGTAAGACAAAAACTATTTTTAAAAATAGAATTTAATTTATAAATAAAATAATAAAAACTTAAATCTAATGCAATAGCTTTATTGTAGATTTTAGAGATTTTATTCTAAATATATTTTCAAATCTTATTTTGATATAAAATAAAGTTAAAAAAAATAATTAAATTTAAAGAAATATTTTATTTTCTAATTTAAAATGTGACAATGTTTTCACTGCTAACAAATTAACAATTACAAATTATCTTTGAATTCTAATCAGATAATTTATATTAATTTTTAATTATAACTAAAAAATTTAATGAAAATTAAAATTTTTATTTAGGTGCTTTTCACTGTTGATAATATTTACTAAATTAAAAAGATTTAAAACTTTAAAATTTTAATAATTAATAAAATAGTTGCATTTTTATTGTAAATTAGTGCTTAATAAACAAAAACTTGTTTTCAACTAATTAAAAATTAATTATGGATTATAGTTAAATCGCATCGACTCAGTAGTAACCTCAGCCCAATTGCATTTATGAGTTTTTATATCGAAAACAAGTGGAACTGGACACTTCATTAGGTACGCCCAACCGCCATTACAAAGAACATAATAGTGAATATCGTCTTTGTATGGATACATGCCATCGGCCAAAATCGTACAATCAAAATCCCCAATTTTATGGACAGGTTTAGCTGTGCTTGGTGAAATTGTGCTAGTTGGTTGTGTAGTACTACCAGAACTACCAGTAAATAATGTTGTTGATTTAGGAATGTCTGTAGTGGTTGGTTTTTGAGTAGTAGTTGTAGGAGCTAGGGTGTATTTTTGATAATCATGAGGGCAATCAAGTGGTAAATCGGTCATAGGCTGGTATTTCTCCGATCCACCACTTCCGCTAATATATGTAAAGTGCGTTTTGACTGCAATGCTGCCATAAAAGCTACTACCTAGGTACTTGCAAGCGTACCAGCCTCTTTCAATATCTTTATAATACGTTTGGGCAAGACTCTGCCATTTTTGCTTTTAATCGATTTTGGTTATGAGTAAAGTTTAATTATTAATGTTAAATAATAATTTAATTAGAAATTATATTTATTTCTTAATAAATAAATTTAAAATTGATTATAGCAAGACAATGTTGTAATGCCAAAAGTACTCAATTAAAGCAAAATTTGATTTTAGAAATGATTTATCAAAGAACTAAGCAATTGTTAAAATCAAGTTTGTACAATAATGTAATACAAAATTAATACCTGATTGTCAGTTGCATACTTAAAACAGCAGTCTTGAACATTGGTACTACTTGTGTCTGAACATAGATTGTCTTTAATCCGTTCGGATATACTAGAAGTCAAATCGGCGGTAAACGCGTCGATCAAAACATCGACCAAAACCTTGGAAGCAGTGGTCGTTTCGGATGAGATCGTAGTTTCGTATGGACTACGGGTCGGTCGGGAGAGTGAGTTCGCGACGAATTGCACTTCACATCTAAACGAATACTTCTCTTTATTCGGATCTCTCGTTCCGTCCGAACTGTTTATTACAATCAATGCGATTATTGGTATTAACAAAAAGCGTAGCATTTTTTTTGTTATAAATTTTAATTCAAATATTTTTACTTGCAAAAATACTGTATATTTATTTAACGCATATAATCTATACTTGATCGCATATATTGATTGATTGAATTATCAATAAGTTTTTTTATAAGTGTTTCAAAACTGATTAATTAGTAATTCTTTTAGTTTTATCAGTAATTTGCTTCAATTGATTGTTTTTTAGCTGTTTTTTATTTCAATTATTACTGCAATAAAAATAACAAAGAAAATATTGATAAAAAGTAGTTTTAATAATAGACAAATTTAGATTAAATAGATTAATTTTAAAAGAGTTTTGCTTTAATTTTATTTGCAGTAAAGATTATTTTTAATAAATATAATAAATTGTTTTTTTTATTAATGTATGTTTTAATCATTAGTTTATCAATTAATACTTTTTTCTATTTATTTTAGATTACTCTCAATCGTTGAAATGTACATTTAAAAAATAGTCAAGTAGCTATTTTCTAATTTTTTATTTAACTTGTTTTAAACAAATTTAGCACTTTAAAAAAATAAACTAAAGACCAAAATTTAATTGTAATTTAGTTGATAATGTTAATTAGCCAGACTATTTGTCTAAAAATTCATTTATTTACTTTAAAATTTTAAATTATGTTTTTAGCCGTTTCTAACGAAATTATTTACCTTTATTAAGTTTTCTAACAAGCGTCAAGCTTAAAATATACTGTGATTAAATCAAGATGAAATTGCATCCTTATCAGAAAATCCAGCATGCAAGTAAATCAGGAAATACTGTAGAAGTTTCAGCGAACCGTTTAAAAATGTATTAATTGTATTAATTTAAAAACACCTCAAACAAGCCTAAATTTTGGCGAATTTTTTTAATTGTCCGCTTCTGCCAGAGGTTTACAAAACAAATGATTTTAATGACTGAAAATTTCACAACAATTTGATTTTAAAAAAGCAATCGATTTCAGATAATTATCTAGTTTGACTTTTATTATTTAATTTGAAAATTTGTAATCAAAGTGTTTAAAACAAGTTTGTGTAATTAAACAAAAATTATTTTGTTTTCAATGTCCAAGTTTCACATTAAAACAGATTTTTCAGCATCTTCAACTTAAACTAATAGTAGCTAAATTGCTTAATAAATGTCTTTGGCACTTTTCTACTAGCTTATTTAACAGTATCATTTTAAATATATAATAGTATTTTTTATAACCATTTTTGACATAATATTAAAATGTTTTAATAATTATTGTTTTGATTGAAATAATTAATTCAATTAAATGTTTTTAACTATTTTTTATTTATTTATTCATTCTTTTAATCTAATTCGAGAATCAATAATAATAATAAATTTCGATAATTAACTGTTTTATCAGTATTTATATAATCAATAATAATGTAAATTAACAAAATTTTTTAATAATAATAATATATATATTTACACAATTGAAAAAAGAACAAAATTGATGAGATTTTCACATTTTTTTCTCTTCATTTTAAAATATAAATAATTAATTTATCCGTTATTTTGGATTTTAATCTAATTCTTCTCATTTTTTACGCAACGATTAGACATATATTTAAAAACTTTTATTATTTATTATAATATATAAATTAAAATTAAAAATATATTTTCCAATTATATTCACTATTAGTTTACAATTTTTTTCTTCTTCTAATCACTCATTAATATCCCGAATGAGAGGACAATGAATTGAATCGAAAATAATTTCAATTAAAATATCAAAAACACAATTACATCGGCTTAACAACAGGACCGGCAAAAAGGCCGGCCCTTCAGTGTTCAAAAATGTCTTTTCCGAACCAACTAATCACTGATTAGACTAATGAATATTTGTTGCGATGAATAATCATTGGATAAAAACTCTATTCATAGCAAACAAACAAAATATCTTTTCATTCATATCATACATACAATTGAATAACAATTAGTTTTTTAAATGACTTTTTTCACTCTCGATAATAGCTTTTTAGCGACTTTTCAAATACAATAATAATTAGTTCTTTTAAATATAAAATAAAATTATTTTTCTCTCTTTTTTTCGGATTAATTCGAAATTATTTTCGTTATAAATATATTTTTAAAATTAATTATCGTTTTTTGCAAAAATAGTTTTGTCTAACGGTTTGAGAGCAAAGCGTTTCGATTAGAGAATTGATAAATCGATTCCTAATTAATAATTATATCGAATATAATTTGAAAATAAACTTTTTTAAACCGATTCTATTAATCCGTTTTCATTGTCCTCACATTTATCGAACAATACATTCAATTAATTAAATTAATTATAAAATAGAAAAGAAATTAAATCAAATTTCAAATTCAAATAATTCCAAACAAATTAAATATAATATAAAATGAGTCAATGTTTTGGTCACCGAAAAACAATTCAAATGTTTTTTCTCACAAATAATTTATAGTAAAAAAACAAATTGTAAATCAATTTCGAAATAATTATATAATTTGTTAAATTAAAAAAATACTATTAATTAGAAATAAATTGTTTGGTCATTACTGACGCTTTCAGACGATTAGAGAGAGACAGAGAGAGAGAGAGACTAAACCCTAACACAACAAATACGAACACTATTTGCCGACTTTGGCCATCGTCTGGTGCTGCTGATGCTGATGGTATGTCTTCAAAGTGTCGACTGTGTCATCGGTCACGTCTTCGAACGACATATTGGCGAACGCCTGATGTCTCGGCTTATCCTTGTCTTTAGGTTTCTTTGTTTTGTCTTTTGATTTCTCCTTTTCCTTCCCTTTTTCCGACTTTTCTTTCGATTTTTCGGTTTTATCTTTTGATTTCTCTTTCTTTTCTGACTTATCCTTAAATAAAAATAAAAATCGAATTAATTTCCTATAAATAAATGTCGTAATAAAACTAATAAGTAAAATGTAAACTCAATGTAAATTTCTAAAAATGTTAGAGTGTTTGCCGACACTCAACCCACTCTATCCTCTACTGCACCCCAACAGCCTTACTACTACAGCCTTAGTTCAGTCGAATCCGTCAATTATTACAAATTAAATTCGAATTGAGATTCAATTTTCTCTAATTATATGTCAAGCTTTACATCAGGTATTGATTAACTGACAATTCGAGACAGAGTCCAATGCAAAGGATGTCATATAAGAGATGTCAGAAAACAAAACTCAGATTTCAAATCATGATTAGAGTTAGACAAAGACAGAGATTAAATGTTATTATGTGAAGCCTTTTATCAAACAATTTCGATAACAACTTATCAAAGACAACCGAAATAAGTGCGACCTAAGCCGCCCACACAGTCCGATGTTTGTTATTCATTAGAAAATTCAAACTTGCAAGTTTTGACGTTATTGAACTCATTCCTAATATGTTCTGCTCTTGTACACTTTTATGCATTATAGTTCGATAGACTCTTTAAAAAAAAATTGATACATTGAAGACTATAAATCAAATTTGCAAATTTAAATTAACCGGTAATTCTGACATGCATACATGTATTTAAAGTTATAAAATATTTTTCTTATAAATCACTGTCTATTCGAATGTCTGCACTATTTATATGATTTTCAGAAATATATATATAAATCAATGGTTTAGTCAAACCGTAGAGACTCTAAAATATGTAATATAACGATTCGATTGATTCAAATATATAACAAAAATAAATATAAAAATTTCAAATCAAATCAAATCAAAACTATAATTACTTTCTTGTCCTTCTTTCTTGACTTCTTCTTGTCCCCTAAACTGAACTCTTCGTCATTTTCATTCGAAATGAGTCCATCGATGTCGTCGTCGTCTTCAACCGCTTCATACTTTTTGGCCGTTTTCGACAAAACTTTTGTTTTTTGTTTCGATTTAACCGTTTGTTTCAAGACTTTGACCGGAGATACGGGAGATTCGGATGAGGCGGAGGCAGCCGTCGGTATGGAAGCGGTCGCCGTCTGATGTATAATCAGTTTCTGTGGGGGAGAAGTGGCCGCCGCCAACACCTTCGACGTCTTGGGCGGCACTATTGGCCGCTGTGTCAGAGCCGTCGGCGGAGGAATCGGAACTATAACCTGAGATGTGGTCGCATTACTCGCAAACGGAACGGCACCGAATAGGTCTTGTGGTGCGAGTGCTGGTGCCGGTGGTGGTTGTGGCAGAGGGTGCGGGAGCTGTGGTTGTTGTTGCTGTTGCTGTGGCGGTAGTTCTTGCTGTTGCAGATGTGGTTGCAATTGCTTCTGCTGTTCCCGTTCGCCGACAATCACTCTTTGCTGGTATTGCTGTTGTATTAATCGCTGAAACTGTTGCTCACTCTGGGGTTGTATTTGAATCGTTTGAATCGATTGTTGTGTCTGTTGTTCACTGTTATAGAATTGTTTTTGTTGTACGTATTGTTGCTTTTGTTGTTCGGACTATAATATAAATCAAATTATATTTACCGGTAATTAAGTTATAATTTATAAACTAAAACAACAGTTAATCCAGACTTACGTTAACTAATTGTTGTTCACTAAATGGTTTAGAGCCGAACAGGTCCTTAGGGCCAGTCATCGAGTCCTTAACGACTTGTGCCCTCAGATTTCTGGCCACTTCTTCATCGATCTCATCACCAGAAGTGGTCGTTTCAACTAATTTCAAGTCTTCAGAATCCAAATCACTTTTGTCTGACTTTCTCCTCGACTTCAACATCGGTTTCCTGAAAGGGGCCGAAGCGAACACATCGGAGGACAGGGATGACAACGAAGGCAACTGATGGCCGATGTGTCCGACTTGTGGTGACTTCTCGGCGTCTTCATCGTCGTCGCAGAGCAGGGGTTTGTCTCCATCGACGTGTCCTATCAGTAGGTCATCAGTAGTCGATATCAAAGTGTGCTTTGGTTTGGACGGACGCGACGGCTCTTTCAGTTTGATTTCGATTGCAGTCACCTCTTGTGCCAAATCCTCGTCGCCCTCGTCCTCATCAATGCCGTCGTCTGGCGTTTCCTCCGAATCCCGTAAATCAGACGCAGAACCGATTGAATCTCTTTCGCCTTCGAGTACTAAAAGACATTTAAAGTATTTTAGATTAAATAAACGCATTTTTCAATCAATTTTATTTATATTTTATTAAATTGACTAAAAATTGAGTCTAAGTTACTCATAAGTTATGACAATCAATGAATTCATTTTTCAACTAAAGTTTTAGTTAATTTAATAGAAAAAACAAAAAATTTCAGCAAAAGTGTAATATCTTGTAAGACTAGTGTCGAAATTTAATGACAAATCGATTTGATTTTCATTAATCACTAGTTTTAGTTTTTAAATAATTTATTGATAACCGATTTCGTTACTCACAATGACTTGTTTTATATTAATATCTTAAATCTAATTGTATTACATAAATCTCACTCTTATGTAATATAGACTAAAACTTGAAATCAAATTCTGGAATAATAAATCAAAATTATTCAGAAAACGTTAACTAATGTTATTAATCAAAATTATATTTTATAAAAATAATTTAATTCACTTTAACACTAACACAAAAATCAACATTAAATAATAAAATTAATTGCAAAAATTCGAAATAATAAAATGGTATATGTTGAAAACATTTGCAAGCTGGTCAATTCCCAATGGCATTCTCCTAATTCTTTACGCATTAATACATTTAATTACATTAAAATGTATTCAATCAGTAATTCTCTTTTACTAAAACTTTGCAAAATATAATTAAATTTAATATATATTTCAATAATTATTCTAAAGCTTAAAAATACTTAAAAACAAAAATATATTAATATATACTTTGAATAATAATTGTATAAAATGTGAATGAAAAATATAAATAAAACAATTATCTTATTGTTTAAATACTAAATTTATCGATAAGTTTAATAACTGATTAAAATATAATAAACTAATAGCTAAGCAATAGAGTAATTGTTGGACATATAAAAGCCAAACCAATACATACATTCCTGGTCCTCATCAAGATCTGCATCAATAAACTTCTCGTATTTAGACCTGTCCTCTGCGGGTGCTTTTGCAAAATTATTGCGAACAGAGCTGTCGTTGGAGGCGACCGTCGACTGTGACGTAGCCGTAGAGGTCTCGGAAGGGTTTCGGTTCCGCAATGGTATTGAAATCGGGAGTGACCGCAGCTCATGGCTATTACTGCCGACGCCGGTCAGTTCGGTGCCGTCATCGGCGTCCGACGAATACAATGGCATATAAGTAGTCGGAACTGATATACCTTTAAAATAAATTACCAGATATTACAGCCAATGCTAACACAATGTGTTCTGACCTCTAAATTAAAAATTACAACAAAATCACTACAATCTTCGCTATTATTCGAACTGACATTTCAAACAAATTGAGATTTTTTTTGGGATAAAATTCTAGTTATTTTGATAAATGTTTTTTGTATATATCGAAAAAAAAAAGGTAATCTCTGTTCCAAAAATCAGTACTTTATGTCCAGAATATGTGATTCGCATAGAAACCAAAATATCGTTTTTCAACCGAAATAAAGGAAATTAAAAATTAATTTTTAATTAGAGCCGAATTTAATTAAAACGGATGAATGCGAATGCGTTTTTGTGTAGATCTCGACATAATTGATGATATTTTGTAGGAATGGCTACTGAACTCGAATGTGAACTTTAATATATTTTTGCCAAAAACTGTGTTATTTTATTGTTTGGGCTTTTGTTTAGATTACATACACTATATCTCTAGCTATCAAATATTCATCAAATTTTTGCAAACTTTTCTAAATTTAATAAATATTTAATAAATTAAAAATATTCGTAATTATAGTGCTTTAACGACCCAATCGTCGGTTATTTATTGGGTTTGAAGTAAACAATTAATTAATTAAAACGCGAAACAAATGATTAATAAAATAAAATTAATAAAATAAAACATAAAATTGTTAAACAAATAAAATCCCGAAATGGAAACAAAGAATTCATGCAATAAAAAAAATTAAAACCAAAAGAATTTTTGAAAAAAATCATTTTTATTTAGAAATTGATTCAAATTAAATAATTCACAATTTAAAGGCAAATAAATAAATGAGAATTAAATTAACAAAAAAAAAAGAGAAAGAAAAAGAGAAAATACTTTAAAAATAAATCAAATTAAAGAAAACAGAAATATATAATAAAAATTAGAATTAATATAATCCTCAAAATAGGTAAACAATAGAGAAATACCAATAATTAAAATTTTAAAAATCAATCGAAACGAAAGTTTTCGAAAACTTAAATTCCAATCAATAATAAAAAAAAGAGAAATATTAATAAGTCTTTGATTACAATCAATAGATAGAAAATACAAATAAAATAAAAAACTTTTGGAAACAAAAGGAAAGAGAAAGCAATTGATTAGTTCCAGAAATCATAATTACCTTTAGTCGAGTGATTTAGTGCACTATTAGTCGGTAATAAATTAAAACTAGTTAAGTCCTGCTGTTTGTCTAATTGCTTTTTCAACTGTTCCTGTTTTTGCTTGTGCCGGCGCATCTTCACCGGATCAAACGGCGCGGCACCGAATGGATCCGCTTCGGGTGTCGACGAAGACATGACTAGATCTTCTCTACTCTTCACGTTTGATATGCCTTTCAGAACAAAATAGATTTAAAGCAATTATTTTTAAAACAAATAAACAATTTATCAAAATTCAAACCAAAATCAATGAACCGATAGAAAAGAATTTCAAAGCACTGGAAGGCAAGACTATCTATCATAAGAGCTATCCGTAAGAGCTCTCTCTATAACAAAAATAATGATTTTTATATATCAACGAAACAAATATTTCTTCGGATATTGTTTTGATTTGAAATGTTTTTGGTTTGAAATCGAGATAACAATTGAATTAATGCTGATTTGAATCTGAATGCAAACACTCACTACTTTGGGAACCTTTACGTATTTTATCGAATTCATGTCCAAACAGCTGGTCCTCCACAGAAGTGACCGGATTCTCGAGACTAAAGCCTTCTTCGAATGGATTCCAACCCTTACTACCGGTATATGTGGTCTGAGATGAGAGTGAATTGCTTGCATGAAGAGTGCTATCAGTGCTGACTAATGAGACCAACTCTTTATTGAATGCAGACGTTTCGCTCACATTTCTCCTGTGATAGGAGTGGAGGTGTGGAGAGCCCAGACTTCCTAAACAATTATCAATAATCAAAACACATTTAAACAATTGATTCGAATTAGATTTCAAACAAATAGAAGGGTTGAGACAATTGATTCGAACCGTTTGTGGGCGATGGGCCCCCGGGAGGCGTCTGCGCTCGTCTAACTGGTCCCACAATAATGAATGGATTATTACAATTGGTATTTGTGATCGCGTTTGTCGGCATTGTTTGTATTGTTTGTATAGTTTGTTGAGGAATGTTAGCGGAAGGGGAGACGAGGTTCGACGGCGGGGCCGACATAGACACAGATTGGGACTGAGAGGCCAACAGTTGAGCACCGGATGTAAAGCTCTGCGATGTCGTCATTGAAGACTGGTTTGGTAGCAGTTTGGATGTCGTTTGTTCCACCGGTGTGGTCGCCCGGTTAGGTGCACCGGCAGGTAATACTGGGATTGATAGTTGTCCTAAAAGATTGATTAATAGATAAATAATTAATATAAATATTGTAATAATAAAACCATATAATCATAAAAATATATCCAAAACTATAAATATAAACAATAACACAAAAAGTCTATTAAACCATACAATCAATGAATAAAATAATTTATTATTCGGAATAAATTGCAAATAATTTATGGTTCGATAAAAATCAGATTTTCGCTAAACTCATAAATAAATATCAAAATAATTATTTAATGAAAATATTTTTGGATATTTATTTGGATTAACAACTAATTAATTGATAAAACACTAAATGATTAAACATTTTGATAACAGAACTGTTTAACTATTGGTATCAAAGTTCGCATTAATATTGAAATAATCAATAAATTAGTTCAATATTTAAACACTGATTACATAATAAAATTGGAAAAAACAACTTTTTATCAAAAAGAAGACAAAAACCGAAAAAAAGATAACAAACCACTAGTGGCTGCTTTGGGCCGCTGTCGAGGCGCAACACTCGTGCCCTCAATGGTAATGCAAGTGTTGCTAATGCTGTTCAAATGAGGCACTTCTCTATTGTTAATCACATTCGCGTTTAATTTGGCGGTACGTTTGGCATCCCTGGCCTCCGACTCGAGCATCGGCAGACCCAGTGAAGACCATTTGGGAACAGTACTACTGTTGACGTTGACGACCGGACACTCTTTGCCCAACAGCTGAAAGGAGAGCGTCGAGACGACGAAAATGTCGGGCCGGACGTCGATGTCCGGTTCGAGCATTAATTTGATCAAAGCGTGCAATTTATTTGAATACTTCGAAACGTCCGGTATGACTAACTGAGCGTTTTGTATGGCGAGTGTCGACTCTCCAAACGGTAGTTGAAAGAAACACAGTTTGTAGAGCAGACACCCCAGAGCCCAGATGTCCGCTTTGGTTGTTATCGGTTTACCCGCATATAAGTCAATCATTTCCGGCGCCCGATATGATAGAGTCGTGTATTTCTTAATCTCTTCTTCAATGTCGAGCACTGACTGACTGTCACTACTTCTCAACACTTTAACGGTCGCCGAACCGAAGTCACACAACTGGTAGGAACCCGACTCTGCGATCAGGATATTCTCGATCTGTACCCAAAACAAAACAATTAATTATTTGTAAATTCATTTTTGAAATAAACTAATTTTAGATAAACATCAATATTTCAAAAACTTATTAAAAATATTTCGGAAATATTAATATATATAAATCCATAAATTTATATACTTCTCAAAAATTGATGAAAATTTTAGATTATTTCGAAAAAAATCTCAAACAAAAAAACAAATAACAAAAACTGAAAGTATTTCTCAAATAAATTTTTAAAAAACCCTAAATAACAAACAAATAAAATATTTATTAAAAAACAACTAAAACTAAAGATGAATTGAGTTCAAAAAACTCAACCAAAAAAAATCAAATAAAAAGACAACAACAAAAATGCAAAAAATATAACAAGAATAAATAAATAATTAATATACTTTCAAATCCCTGTGAATAATAGGCGGCTGATTGTGATGAAGTCGGGCCACGGCTTCGCAAATGTCGCAGAATATTCTCAACAATTCCGGTTCAGTGAAGCCGACATTTATGCGGTCGTTCATCATTTGCAACACATGACCTGAACCAGACATTAATTAACGGCAAAAGAAATACAATAAAAATAAAATTCTTTTTCTTAAAAAAACATTTTTCTCAGTAATTAATATCACAAAACATCTTAATAACGAAAAGAATCATTTATTACAATTTATTTTCTAAACAATGTATTCGTATTTTTCAAAGATCAGACAACTTTATAAAACTTGTTCGCAAATACGAACAGATTCTAATCAATAATTAAACACAATTTTCACTTAAAACAATACAAACTCATTGATTGCATAACTTTTTCGAAATTTTTTTAATGTTTTCTTATTTAAAAATTTGATAAATATTTTGCATAACTAAAAGAGATATTGATTTCACGTTAGAGAGGAGTGTTAGCAACGCCTTCGAGTATTTAAAATTTAATTAAAAAATGCTTTCATTACAACCATTAATCATAGTATATGTCCGGAAATAAATGGATCGAAAAACGATAAATCATTCAATTATAGGCAAAAAATTCAAAAACGTTGCACTAATTCATTGAAAATTCAAACTTTTTTTTCAAACTTTTTCAAATAAAAACCCATTGAATGCAAAAAAAATCATTCATTAACTTTAATATCATTCATCGGTCAAAAGTCACGTCAAAGCATTCAAATTCTTTAGCAAAATTGCAGCCAAACTAATGTTAAATTTTATTCTCTATTGAATAAAGAGATGATTCAAAAAACAAAATTCTTAACTTATTTTTGTTGAAATTTTTATTCAAAATCTAAATAATATTAAAATTCAGAACTCATCTAAAGTTCAAAGTTTTGTATAAATATAAAGAATTATATAAAAAGAAAATTACAAAAACAAAACAAAAACAATAAAATCGTGAAAATTCGAGTCGAAAAAAAAATTACAACAATTCTAACAAATAAATGGATTAAAAGATAAATAATAAAAATGACGAAAAAAATTTCAAATTACCGGCAAAAGAGAAAACTAATCAAAATAATTGTTAATATGTTATAGAATAGCGAAATATTCTTCAATATTCTCTAATTAATATATTAATTAATCAAACGATAAAAAACGAACACAAATACAAATTACACAAAAGAATTCAATTAAATATCTGACAGTTTATTAAATTAATTATAGACTGAATTAAGTAAAAATGCCAACATTTTTCAAATTATTTGAGGCATAAAATCAATGAACGTAATAAACAAATAGTTGAGTCAATATTGGTTGAAAACATTTCAATTTAAACTAGCAAAAATTAGGCATCAAAACTAAACTTAATAAAAATAATTGCAAAGTTTTATATACTTTCAAACTCGGTAAACATTACTGGCCTTTAGTTTATGCAAAAACAGTTTGTCAGCAAAAAAGATATACAGTCTATCCTGCTTAGTGTTAACCCGCTTATTGTGAATAGCCACTTTATAGTGAACGATTTGCTAAGAACCAAGTTCAAATATATTATGAAATTTTTATCGTTTATAGTAAATCCTGCTTATAGTGAACAAAATCTTAATTAAACGAACTGTTTACTATATCCGGGAGAGACTGTATTTTAAAATTAAAACAAATAGAAAACAAATAGAAAAAATAAACATAATCATAAATGATTAAACCACAAAATTTAATAATAAAAAATTCTAATTTAAAATATTTATGAAATATCGTTCTGATGACTAACGGATAGAATAAATAGTTAATAATAAATAAAAAGATGAAAATAAATCGATATCTACTTAATGGTGAAAAATGCAATAAAAAGAAATATTAAGAATAGAAAACCTAATACTCAGCGCAAAGCAATGCAAGAATACAACTAAAAGAATGTTTGAATTTTGAGTTATTTTTGGTTAAAAAATGCATAAAATTCTTAAAACAAAATATAGAGATAGGAGACAGAAAAAATATATAAAAAACTATTCGACAAAAACGCAGACAATAAACAAAACAAAACACATTAAGTCGTATAAAATTACGAGACATTTAAAACTCAATTAGAGAAAAAAACAAACTCAAGAACATTCCTGATCGGAGAAAATTCCTAAAAAACCGAATAAATGTATTTCTGAAATACAATATATTCTCGACGTTTATGCGTTTATATCAAAAGCCAAAAAATCAAATTTCCTATTCAATGAGCAAGTTTATATCTGAGTTGAGAAGTAATTTGATTTCACTTACACACAACAAAATATTGTATTAGAAATACATTTTCTAAAGAAGTTTCTCTTTAATGCCAAACATCAATAGAATAGTCGGATTGAAAACGAGTCGAAAAAAGTCGTTTCTAAACAGATTTCGACTAAATTATTAGATATATGAAGAAATCGAACCATTATTTGACGTTTTTATAGTTATAAACCCAAAGCAAACGAACGAATCAATAATTCAATTGTTTTTCTACTTTATGTGGGATTTGGAATCAAAATTGGGATAAAAAAGAGATATAGAAATGTGAAGATTGTGTTCGGAATAAGTCGCCCATTCCTACAGATATTACTTATTAAAAAAGCAAAAGAAAAAGAATTCGATTTAAAAATACTTATCAATAAAAACTTAATACAATTCTTGAGAATAAGTCTCGAATATTGAGAAAAAAGAAAGAAAAGAAAAATCTATTAAAAAGTATTTTATTTATTTATACAATAGTTTGGGTAATATTAATGCAAAAAAATAATGAATAAATGAATCGCACATTCATTACAAATTAGCTATAATTAAAAAAAATATGTTTTAGAAAATCGGAACAAAAAAAGCAATAAATATAACGGAAAGAGTGAACAGAAACACAACACAAGTGTGAAATCAATATCCTATGCAATCGTAGAAATAGTTATGCAATAAATTGATTGAATTCTTAAAACAAAACAAAAAACAATAATAAAGTCCTACGCAATCACTAAACTAATGACGATTTACAACAACGGATTCAAACGGAAAGTAATTCATTCGTCAATACCACTCATTTGAAAAATTGTCACAAACCCCTCCCTCCCCCTCCCCCTTTCCCTCGGTAAAATTTTTTAAGGTTTTCAACCAAAATTAGAAAATTTATCCTAAATTTGTGATAAATATGGTTTAAATTTAGTTAAATTAATTAAATTTCGTTTAACTCCAGTTAACTCGGATTATAATTGCATTATAAATATATAGATTTTGTGTGCATTTAAAAAAATTGCATTAGGTTTTAGATAATTTTTGTCAAAAACCCCCCATTCCCTAAACCCCCTACTAAATCCCTGATTAAAACTTATAGTAAAACTAAGTTTTAATTAAATAAAAACGACATTTGAGTCAATAAATAATTAAATTAATTGACAAAATGAGTGAAACCTTTGCAGTGATTCATAAGCATCAGAACTTCATGAACTCCATCGCCGCAGTAATTGAGGGCTGAGTCGACTAAACCGACAATATTTTTATGCGAACCTAAATTTGTCTGAAAAATGACAGAAAAAAGCGAAAAAAATTTAATTAAAACTGAATTTTGCTAAAAAATAGACCGAAAATAGCGGTCGAAAAGTTCAGAAAACTGTGACTAATATTAATCGAATTGAAAACAATAAATAAAAAAAAATACGAATCGATTGCTTACAGCTATTTGTATTTCACGTTTACAGACGTTTAAATCGTAATCATTATTAACAAACATTCGTTTGAGTGCATATCGGACGCCGTTGTGGGCCTTAACCAGGAATACGAGTGCAAAGCCGCCTGCAAGAAACGTACATTCAGTCGATTATTCAATTATTAAATACTTATTTTATCTAAAAATAAAACCAAATAAAAGACTAAATATAAAAAATACTTTAATCTATTAATAATAACTTAATCTATTAGAGAGTATTAGATAGACTAGAAAACCACTAAAATGTTTGTCTTTGAGTTTATTTTTGTTGCATTTTAGAAATTATCGATTTGTATAAAAAAGAGTATATTTTAAGCAATATTTGCAAAACTAAACGTCGTATTCAGTAGTCAACTGATCGGTAATCGTGTTTAGAGAAGCAGAACATTAAGCACTGGTAATCGAGTAACAATACCAGCGAATACGGCTAATACTGCCAGTGCTCTACTAATCAAATTATACGATTTAATACAGCCATTAAGTCGACGTAAAATCGCGTAAAAACAAATATAAATTTTTTAGATTCAAATCACAACAACGGGTAGAGCGGAGTCGAGTAGAGAAGAAAAGAGTAGAGAACTAACTAATCGAATCAATTAAATAAACATTTTATGTGAGAAAGTGTTCCTAAAATATACGGAGTCAACAACCACCCGCCCCCACCGCTTCCCCCCTCTCAACCACACACATTGTTGCGTTTAATCAAAGCTAATTAAAAATACACATAAAAACTAGCTTTTCAAAAAAAACACCAAATTAGATTATTTAAGGACATTAAATGCAAATTTAATCTTTGTTTCAAAGTTCAATCATATGTATAAATCAAACGACGAAACGCGTAAATGCAATCAAATTGAGAAAATAATTCAATCAAAAAAACATCTCAATTCAAGTATTGATTGCGTTATTGAATGCAAATCGAAAACTTCAGACCCAATTAGATCACTAAACGGCAGACCCTTTACTCGGATACGTGAGACGTCTACTTAAGTGCAGTTTTTCTTGTTCTCAAGCACTCGGACTAAACGGTCGAAACAATTTCAAATCATATCAGAAAAAAGAAGGAAAGAAAAAAACGTTAAAAATAGAAACTAAACTAAAATCGATTTGAAGTGATTTGATACGAAACTAAAGCATATAATTAAATGCAGACAAGTGTTGAAAAGCTAGACATTACCGAAAAAATATATATTTCACTAACTATTGCTTAAATTGCATTTTATGCCAAAAAACCAGCCAATTGTGTGAATATTATGGTTAAAAATAACTAATTTTGTAAAAATATATACAAAATAAAACTTAATTTTATTTTTCAGTTCACATATCATCTAATGATTTAATTACGTAAATGTTTTCACATGAGATACAGGAATCAAATAATTAATGATTAGATTAGTATTAATGTACAAAAAGTTTTTTTGGTATTTAAAAAAGAGATTACTTTTTATAATAAACCGCTTTTTGATTGCACAACAAAAAACTATTCATTTGTTTAATTTCTTAATTATTGTCAAATAAATTATATCCAATTTAAGTGCTGTAATTGAGCTATAATTGAAACAATCGTTTAAATGACAATAAACTTAAATTTTGTCTCAATTTAAGACAATATTTTCGAAATTCATTTGAGAAAATGCGAAAAAAATTAGATAACAATCAAAAAAATAATTGAAAACAACTTTAGATTTGAAAAGAAGATTAAGAAATGTCACTCAA